>JAJOZX010002976.1:557500-571084 GCA_023014485.1 Bathynomus jamesi | reverse complement strand
CCCCATCAATTTGGCTGTAAAGGTTGCTATTAAATAAGAAAAGATTATCAAAACACACTATTTCGAGAAGGTTTTAAATTGAGTCTGAGTGAGGCCATTAATAAGAGTATTATCAGTAGTGAATAACTTATTTAGTATGATATTTAATGTTTCTTTTAACGGGACATTAGTAAACAATGATGAGACATCAAAACTGGCCATAGTAAGAGAATCGGCATGATTGATCTCTTTTATCTCTTTAGCAAATCAAACGAGTTTGTGGTACATTCAATTATAACTTAGCCAAATTCTTCGTTCCCTTGCTTTCAAACTCACCTTTAATGATTATTCTATTAACAACTCGTTTGATTTTGCTAAAGAGATAAAAGAGATCAATCATGCCGATTCTCTTACTATGGCCAGTTTTGATGTCTCATCATTGTTTACTAATGTCCCGTTAAAAGAAACATTAAATATCATACAAATAAGTTATCACTACTGATAATACTCTTATTAATGGCCTCACTCAGACTCAATTTAAAAACCTTCTCGAAATAGTGTGTTTTGATAATTTTTCTTATTTAATAGCAACCTTTACAGCCAAATTGATGGGGTAGCTATGGGTTCCCCGTTAAGCCCAACACTAGCAAATGCATTTCTTTGCCATTACGAAGAAATTTGGTTGAAAAATTGTCCTAGTAGTTTTAAACCCATATATTACAGAAGATACGTGGATGACACTTTCTTAATATTTAACCATCCTTCACACGTGAAACTTTTTCTTGATTATCTTAATAAACAACATAGTAATATTAAGTACACGTGTGAAAACGAAACAAATAATAGTTTACCTTTCCTGGATGTTTTAGTTAAACGGGCCCATAATAAGTTCCATACTTCACTATTTCGGAAACAAACTTTTACTGGCTTGGGAACCAATTATTTAAGTTGTATGTTTTATAAATATAAGATTAGTGCTATAGTAACATTATTAACAAGAAGTTACCGTATTTGTTCGGATTACTTTTCGTTAAACGAAGAATTTAAATTTTAAAACAGTACTTTATTAACAATTACTACCCTTCTCATCTATTCGATAACCAATTAAAGAAATTTTTAAATAACACTTTTGATACTAAACTCCCCGTAACTACAGTACAAAAAGAAACCAGATATATTAAATTACCTTTTTATGGTTATTTATCATTGCGTATTCGAGGTGAATTGTCCAAACTACTCAAGTCTAGTTATCCCCAAATAAATTTTAGATTCGCCTTCGTCAACCCACTTAAATTATCAAATTTTTTTAAAGTTCAAAGATGAATTCCCCAAAACTGTATGCCCCAATGTTGTTTACAAATACACGTGCGACAGCTGTAAGGCTGCGTATATTGGCAGCACTCAACTCCAACTGGAGGTGCGCCTCTCTCAACATTTGGGCTTGTCAGTCCGTACCAACCGTCCCCTCAGTAGCCCTCCACAATCCGCAATTAGAAACCACAGTGATGAAAACGACCATCCCCTTCACAAAACTCAGTTTGAAATTTTAACTAGATCCATAACCTTACAGAACTCCGAATTTTAGAATCTTTGTACATCTATAGAAACAAACCCTCCCTTAATAATAATAGCTCATCCTACAAATTACGACTCTTTTGACAACCAACCGTGTTTCACAGATATACCCTTCCTAATCCTCTGACCACCTAGTGTTCACTTAGACTTTGCCAAGTATGGAGGTGGATGTAAACATTGTGTATTTACCTATTGAGGTAATTTAATTTTAGTTTTTATAGTGATGAAATTTAATTTAATTTTAGTTTTTATAGTGATGAAATTTAAATGTTTTTAATTTTGTATTGATGCAATTTTCATTTTGCTTTAAGGTTTTAATTTTAATGGTCTTAATATTGTATTGATGTAACTTTCACTTTTCAATTTTGTTTTAAGGTTTTAAGACTTAACTCACTGATGATGACAAAAGATTTGTCGAAACGTCTGATGTACAAATAAATGAAAATGTTTGCCGTTGTGTTGATCCTTCTTTTCATCTGTAAGCTCCGGTTCCCTAAGGAGAAGTCAATAGCTTTGATATATATATATATATATATACATCGTGTGGCCTAAAAGTAGGTGTACAGTTTTATATACAGTCCTCCCCCGATTTACGAACAAATTACCCGTTCGTAAATCGAACCCTATTTTCCCACTGACTCCCATTATAGAAGTTGAGCTAAGTTCCTACGAACAAAAATCACTTCCCCAGAACGTCTTAAAATGCTACATAAACATGTTTTTGCCCACAGTGTTTGCTGTAAACAATGTTTTTAGATATCTACAATAATAAATATATATGAAATATGAATAATAAATGCAGTTAAGTAAAATTGTAATGATTATTTAATGTTGCTTCCAACCATTAATGACAGAGACCATTCACAACAGTAAAGACAAAATATTTTGTCTTTACTCTAGTGAATATTATAATAATGTTATAATGTTTCAAACCAACAAAGACCCTAGGATCCACTCGTGGCTGGTCTACCTAACTGTGTTCGTAATTGTGTATGTCCTCCGTGGTGGCGGAGGGGACCTACAATTTTACGTGGGTTCCGAACCACAAGAACATAAGAAATTTATGTAACAACTTCCTGTACATTGGCAACGACCAATTTAGCAAAACTAATTAATTATCGATTTAAAACTAAAGATAGAATCACTGGATCCAGAGGATCAAGTCATAATAGACTACTATCCACAAATATGTTACACTCTATATCTATTTATAACCGACATGCAAATATATCAGATCCAAAGAATCCAGTCAATTTCATTACGGTATCCATCAATACTAGTATCTTGTCACGAAAAATAAGTCACGGTCCATATCGATTGTGGACCAAGTCAAAATTTACAACCATATACATTACAATATATACACTTAGGAGGAAAAGTGTAGGTGTGGCTGTAAAGACTGTACAGTAATGTAGAAATGTGTGTGCACCCATCTTGGGTCTCCCATTTAAAGGTGTTTGTGGGGCAAGTGAAGATCATGAGTTTTTCAATACCTCACAGTACTATGGGGGGCACCGCTCAGCAGAGGAATCTCTTTAAATGGGGTGTGTAAGGACAGAGAGTATCCCCTAACCCAAGACGCTGCCTCCCTATATCCCACACACTTGTGTTGAGCTGTGGGATCTATCCCCACAAAGCTTTAATTTTACTACCTTAAACTATACCCAATCTATCAACAATTCAACATATGCGTCTAATCGATTTTTAAACATGTTTATAGACGTACTACTAATTACTTCTACCGGCAAACTATTCCACCTATTTACTATTCTATACGATTCAGTAATGAAGGTCTTAATTATATTTAAAACATTTTATATGGTTTAATTTTATTTTTTAGTAATATTTACTACTACCAAAAATATTGCAGTCACCTTCGGACATCTGCTGATGCTACGAAAAAATTCCGAATTTAACGAACAATTTTGTTCGTAACTTCGAATTTTTCGTTCGTAAATCAAGCCTTCGGACGAAGTTTTTTGCTCGTAACTTCGAAAATTTGTACAGCGAGCGTTCGTAAATCAGGGAGGAGTGTATATATATATATGGCCTATCAGAGGGGGAGGCTAGTAGGGCCATTTGGCCTGGGCCTCAAGCTTAAGGGGGGCCCTCAAATTTAGAAACTTTCCGGTTTGAATATAATGTTTTGCAGTGAAAGTAATAATTGGGTTTAGCTATGGGCCTCAAAAGCTGGAAGTGGCCCGGGCCTCTCTGAACCTCTGAGAGGGCCTGTATATATAAATAAAGTAGGTATACAGTTGATGATTTATTTAATGAAACTTTACACATAACATGTGTTAATCAAGCAGGTGTTCATTATTATCTACCCTGAAAGGAAAATTAATTTAAAAAAATCAACATATGAAACCGTATATCTACTTTTGGGCTACTCTGTATATAGGCCATATATATATATATATATATATATATATATATATATATATATATATATATATATATCTTGGTTCGCATTAATGAGTTAGTGACGTTAAAAGTTCAGAATCAATTTATAACTAATGATTGGTGTCAAACGTTAATAGCTTTACACTAAGCATTTATACCATTATTAATTGCAAATATATTCGCTATAGTCTCATTTCTCACGGATACTCAACGTTCATATATCAAATTGAACGAACAATAACGTCGAATTATAATTATGCTTATGCTATTATAATTATTTTCCTTGTATAATCCACCTTACACACACACACACACACACACATGTGTAAAAATGAAAAATGAATAATCAATATTCATTTTTACATGAAAAACCAAAATCGCCTGAACGAGTTTGGATAGAATTTCGACTTTTGCTTTTTATTTTTTTTCAGTGTCACAACCATGCGACCTACCATTTCTATGGTTGAGCAGTATACATGTTTGTGCCATTAGAAGTTCGTTGTGAGAAGCAAATGTCCCTTAACTGTGTCTCTCTAATTTATCTCCTTTAATTTCTCCCAATAATGACTTACACTGTACGTATGACATAATTTGAATAACTATAAGGTCATAAAGTAACTTAATTTCCTTCACGTTTTCCATACCTTGAACACTGAATCACGTGTTTAGTATGTGGACATCTTCCGTATTTCACTGTATGGTAAATTCTTTAACCTATTATTATTTATATGTTTTCATCCATACGTCTATATCTTATCTTGACCATTATCCTATATCAATTTTATTAAATATTAATTTTTACTCGTGTCAGCCTATGAAATATGTACAAAACTTTATGCGTCCGTACCTGTTCGTTCAAAGTCGTGCAAATACGTTCGTATGTACTATTTTTTTTATTTTTTTTTTTTATTATTTCACTCCTCGCAAGATATTCATAATGCTTATGCAAGTGGTCAAATTCCGCTAACCACAGCAAAAGCGAACGCTTCTGAGATTGAATACCTCCTCTCGCTCTAATGCGAATTTATAAAACAATATCATGCGTTGTTATATCATGTGTGTCATGTTATATAAATATATACCGTATGTGCCCATGTACTTTGTGTTGTACTAATAACCATATATAAAATAAAAACACTGTAAGAATTGTAAGTGACTAATGTACTTAATGATGTAATTAATGTACTTTAATGGAACTGTAATTAACGATAATAAGTGAATGTGAATTAATCCATAATTATAATCATAAATGTTGTAAACCAAAATTACAATGTACTCAGTGATGTACTTAGACTGTACTTAATGTACTACGAAAATTATGTCGCCCTTTAGAAATGTATACTCGGCGAAAATACGATTATTTTTTATTATATTTTTTAACATTTTTATTTGGAATCTTTCAAAAAAATCTGATCATGTGTTTAAAGGGGGAAACTTAATGTTCAAACTGCACTTCCCCAAAATTTAGATTATATATAAAGCATGTAATTGTAAAATAAGGATTACTTCGACTTCGATTACGACTTCACACTCTTGTTAGCAGCCTCTCAGCGAGGAGGGGGCAGAGGCCCCTTGCCTCCTTAATTGTTTTTAGATTCCGGCCTGAGCCATAGTCGAAAAAGGTCGAACCTCTACCCCTGTAAATTCAGAGCACTACCTGTACATTTTTAGAAGTAAATTACAATAAAAGAAAGTTTTTTTATCTTTTCCTTCGAGCCGTGCTCTCGTCCGAGAACTCAGTCAATAGAGAAAAATAATTTCCCGATACGTTATAAGAAGCATCATGGAATCTTCAGAGAATTTAGTAAGTTTTCACGGAATCCTCCGAACCCACCCAGTGGCATAGAAAGAGAAGAATTAACAGTCTGTCGACCCTATAGCGAGAGAAAAAAAATTAGAATGTTATATCATAGAAGAAAAACTATCGCGAGAAATATCCGTTGCTACCTCCCAACCAGAACCCCCGTCGATTCGAACCAACCCAGGGCCATAGACGGAGGGGTTAACACACACACACACACACACACACTTACGACACTTTTTGTAGAATCTTTACATTGTAAAGAAATTATTTAAAGCGTATATAACGTGTCCAATCTTTATCTTAATCATGTCCCGCCCATCGGATTAACCCTGTGAATTCCGTTCACTTAGTGTAAAACGAACAGACATAACTTGATAAATAATTATCTAACGCAGTGATTTCCCACCTTTTCCACTCTGTGGAACACTTGTAAGTTAGTTTCAGCTTTACGGCGCAGTACTCGTAAATATATGAAAATGGTAATAAATAAAAAAATACATACGTGGAGAAATTTTAAAACTTAAAAAGAATTCACACTGGAAAGTTGCTATCTCCTTATAAAAATAAAATTATTCGTCATTAGTGTGAACTCTGGGTTTGTTGAGAAGAATACAGCCCTTTAATATTTGACTCAGTGGTACTATGAGCCACTTGAAGTTCGTGGTCAATGCTCTTTAGATATGATGTCTTTTGGTTTTTTATTAAACTCAATGTAGAAAAACTAAGTTCACAAGCATATGCTGTGGAGAAAGGTATAAACACGTCGATTGCACAGTCAGAGGTAGTTGGGTATTTAGTTTTTACACGGAGCCAAAGTGTGTCCAAGGAAATTTCACTAAAAGCAAGCTGGAGAATACGACCATTGATGAGTTCCAAGAATTCCTCTCGTGCCTTCAAGGGAAGCTCTGTAGAAGCGGCTGCGGATGGATTAAATTTGCTACAAACCCAATTGTATTAGCTCGGTGCTGGACAATTTGAAGCACTGTTGAAATTTGCCTTGGAACATGTTCATATGTTCTGCGACCACATCAAATAACCTTTCCTCTGGTTCTATCTCACTGTTCATTTTGAATATTTCCAATGAACCATGTTTTTGAACTTCCTCACACCATAGTTCTAGTTTGAATTTGAATCCGTTTAGTTTTTCCTTGCAGGTAGCACATTTTCCTTTCGTCTTTGCATTTTGCAATTGAGCTCATTAAGATGCTAAAATATGTCAGACAGGTACGCCAGTTTCTTCAGCCAATAATCATCTTCAAATAAAGTGTATATTCATACTTTTTGTTACTTATTAAAACCTGCCGCACTTCGTCCCTCAGCTCGAAAATTCTTGACAGTATCTTACCCAGTGAAAGCCAACGTGTGGTTTCTCCGTGCGGAGAAGTAGCGCCTGATGGTCTGCTCCCATCTCTTTACAAAAAACTGAAGAAATCCATGAATTAAATGCTCTTGCTCTAATGAGGTTTACAATTTTGACAATTTCATTTAGAACCGACATAAGCTCACCTGGAAAGCTTTTCGCCATGAGGGGCTTCCCGATATAAGAAGCAATGAGTGATTTGAACTACTGGATTTTCATTTTTCACATTAGCTAAAAATCCCTTTCTTTTCCTAGTCATGACGGCTGCGCTACTCGTGCAGATGCTGATGTAGTTCTGCCAAGCTATATTGTGCTCTTTTAAGTAATTATCAATAACACGAAATACAGTATTTCATCCCCTGTCGTACACTCAGGCAATTCCTTACAGAAAAGATAACACTCCCGAATACAATTTTCATCAGCAAGGCGGGAAATTGTCAAAAGTTGAGCACAGCCAGAGAGACGTCAGTCGATTCATCAATTTGCAATGCAAATTTACCAGCTTTCTGCATCTTCCGTAATAAGGAAACATCCATATCAACAAGTATATCACAAATCCGCCTGCTAATAGTGTTGTCAGAATTGGCACTTTTTCCATCTCCACTGCTTTTTCTCCAAGCATTGCAAGCATTACAATTTCCTCGCACACTGGCAAAATAACTGTCTCGCCGATAGTATGAGCGTTTTTTGTCTTGGAGATTAACTTAGCCGCATTATAACTAGCTTCCAAAGCTCTGTCTGAAATGGTTACTGAGGCTGTCATAAGGTTACTCTGCTTTACATTTTCTGTCTGCACCCTCTTAAAAAAGTCCTGCCTTTGTTTATGCAAGTTGGGTGTTTAGTAGAAAGGTGACGTTTCAACTTACTGGGGACCATAGATTCGCTTGATAATTTTTCTCTGCATATTAAGCACTCGGGCAAAGGGGATGAAGCATCACCACACAAGAAAAAAATAAATTCCAAGTAATCTTCATTATACTGTACTGCCTGGTCAGTAACTTCTTACTTGCAGGTTTTCTTTCTTTCGCCTTACTACATGAAGCTTTAGGAGCTGATGAGGTCTTCTTCAAGAATTTATCCATTTTAAAGGGTAAATTTGACACAAATACTAAATACTACGACAGCACTTTCGGCACACAATAAAAATAAAAACGAAAGAAGCACTCCCATGGTTGAAAGAAACAGACAAAACGTATGAGTTGCCAACAATTTGCAGAACACATACATAAGTTGCCAAATAGTCATTTTAGAAAGCTCATCCAAAAATTAGTTCTAGTGTCAATATCATTAAATTTTAACTTCTATTTCATTTAATTATTTAAAAAAAAATCAAGATATACAATATCAAATAAAATCAACGAGTCTCAACCCAGGTAAGGTAGACCTGTAGAAAACGCCTTTATTCGTTAGCGCTAGGCGGCTGGAGAGCTTTCTTCTCATTATTTCAAACTTCTCGCGGCACACCAGGGAGTTCTTCGTGGCACACCGGTTAAAAAGGCACTGTTAGAGTATTGATCAAGAATTAGATAATCCTCTTGAAATTTGGCTGAATTCTTTTCAACATCTTCAATTTTTTATTTACTGCCCATTTCTAACAAATTTAACAGCAAAGATTTTATAGTGTATATATACGAGTATATATATATAAAGTGCTAGGTTTTATAGCTAGGAATTTTGAGTACAAATCGCGCGATATTATTGTTCCTCTTTATAAACCATTAGTTAAACCCCATTTGGAGTACATGATCCAATTTTAGAATCTGTATATGCGCAAGGATATAGACAAAATCGAAAGAGTTCAAAGACGAGCAACTAAGATGATTCCGTCGCTTAGGTCAAAGTGTACGAGGATAGGCTTAAGGAGTTAAAATTGATTACACTCGAGACTAAGAGGCTAAGGGGTGATCTAATCCAGGTTTTTAAAATTATGAATGGGTTCGATAACGTAAATAGAGAGAGCTTTTTCGAAATATCGCAATGGAACTAGGAATAACGGGTGTAAGCTAACTAGCAGAAGGTTCGAGACAGCAGTTGCCAAAAACGTTTTTACGCATAGAATAGTAAATAGCTGGAATAGTTTGCCGGTAGAAGTAATTAGTGGCACGTCTATAAACATGTTTAAAAATCGATTAGACGCATATGTTGATAGATTGGGTATAGTTTAAGGTAGTAAAATTAAGGTTTTGTGGTTCGGAACCCACATAAAATTGTAGGTCCCCTCCACCACCACGGAGGACATGCGCAATACACAATACAAACACAGTTAGGTAGACCAGACATGAGTGGATCCTAGGGTCTTTGTTGAAAGAGAGAGAGAGAGAGGGAGAGAGAGAGAAAGAGAGTTAATGCATTCATGCATACATGAACAAAGTCGAACTCCATAAAATAGAGCCAACACAGAGAACAGAGCCTTCCCGCAACTTTCTATACATAGAAATATTATCTTCTTTTGTCTCAAAAAAAAAAAAAAAGTTTGAAGACCATTTTTTCTTCCTAAAGAAGTTACGTACTATTAAAAGAAATTATTATATCATCTAAACAGAAGTTTTGATACCCAAAAGAAGGTAAAACTTCTTCCCGTAGAATGCATCCTTAAAAAGACGTTATAAGTTCTAAATTTAGAAGGTTTTATTTTGAGTGAAGAAGTCTGAAGATGCGTGTCCATCGTCAAAACGTGTACATTCTGCGCATGTCTGTTGATTTACGTTTTATAGTATGTGGTATTCGAACCTCTTACTGTTTTTGTTGAATTCTTCGTAGGTTGAGCTTGATTCAACGAGTTTATTTAGTTGTTGTTTCAGGTACATTTTCAAATTCATACAGTTGTTTTCCCTGTAGAGTTTATTTATAATTGTCACCCACTATTCAAACGGGAAATACTGTATTCTCTTTCTGTTATATGCTATTATACAGGGTGATTCACTCGCTGGTAGCCCTAGAGTATCGTATTAGAGATACTCTGGGCTACCAGCGAGTGAATTACCCTGTATGAAGTATCACTAATACTTTCGACTTGGGTATTGTTACCCGTATGATATATGTACAACTGCATGATACGTGAAACAACTCTCATACATGATACAACTTATAATACAACTCCGAAGACAATCAAACTCTCAAACTTGTTAACCCTTTCGGTGTGTAATCAAATTTCGGGGGGTAGGGGGGCTCCAAGAATTGTTAATTATCCAGGAAAAAATTAACGTCGGTACATGATGGTTTTTTTTTTACCTTCCTAAGTTACTTATAGCTTTATGCAAACAAATATGTCATACATATGACATACAAATATGACATGACAAATATGACAAGTATGAAATACTCTGAAATGATATTGAATCATGAAAATTACAATTTGTCGTCCTAAATGTGACGACAAAAGGAAAACTGTTCTTGACGGTCGTGGAATAAACCCGAATTTAGCACCCAATCGATATAAATGTTCATTTGGATATATCTGAACTCCGCAGCGAAAGGGTTGAAAAACGTTTACTGTATTTTCAGTATGAAGGGAGAAATATCCCCTTTTCTATACGTTTGTCTTTCCTTGACATTCCGTTTCCTAATATGCATGTCAAAGAAATATGGCCTTTATTACCCTCAATACGGGAAAACTGAACATGATACCGTAGTACAGAGCTGGGCACTTGCGTTTTTTTTTGCGGTACTGCGGTACTGCGGTACTACCGCACTACCAAACCGGTACCGCATAACGCAGTACCGCAAAGGATCGCTGAAAGTACAGCCTGTACTTTCAGCGATCCTTTGCGGTACTGCGTTATGCGGTACCGGTTTGGTAGTGCGGTAGTACCGCAGTACCGCAGTACCGCAAAAAAAAACGCAAGTGCCCAGCTCTGCCCGGGCGTAGTATACTTATATACTACAGTGACTAGACATCCATTTCATTTACACTTTCACACTACCTACGTTTATAGTGTTTGGACTTCTTAAATCAATTGGTTTCTTTATTAAAGTAAAGTAAATTTTGTCACCAGTTCTATATCTAATTAACCATTTTAACTTGAAACTAAATGGTCAGTTCTCCCTCACCTAGTTGCGTGCGTATCCAAGATTTCCTCTTCTCCCAAAACTAATCTACCTCATATACCCTCGAAACTTTACAATATATATAGAGAGTGTCTTTCAGTGTGTTTATTGTTTATTTCAAATGCATGAAAACAGTTGACAAAGGAAACCTGAATCCGTCCTAGAAATTGTTTGAAATTCGTTCAATGTGTAAAACACTGAACGAAGAGGAGGTGTATTTGAAAGAAGATCATGTGTCTGATCCATTGATTTTCTACAAAATGATGGAAATACGCATATATATATATATATAATATATATATATATATATATATATATATATATATATATGAGATGAAGTTCTTAATGAAACGAGTGAAATACGAGTAAATAAATGATGCACATCCACAAGGAAAAATAAAAAGCCGTTCCAAGGCCTTTCACATGTTAAAGGCCAGTATATATTATATATATATATATATAACGGGTGAACCAAAAGTAGGTGGACAGTAAATGATAACGTTTATTTTGAGAATACATATACAATTATATTTAATTTTTTTGTATACTATAATACAAAATAAAATTTAAATAAATTTAGTTATAATATTTAATATAATATAACACAAACACCATAGTTATAATGAACACCATAGTTATAATATAATATAACACACACCCTATTCAACCTACTGTCCACCTACTTTTGGTTCACCGTGTATATATATATATATATATATATATATATTCATTACTCATTATTGCAATACCACTGAACATAATTCAATTTTAGCGATTTTTTTTTAACTAAAAATTATATTTGTATTGTGTTACGTGGTTCATTATACCGGCGCCATTACATCAGTCATTATAAGCTTATAAATAATAACTAAAAATATAAAATAAAACCCTCTTATTATGGTTATTATTACAGCAAGGTTTAATATTTATAGACAATATAGATAGAATATAGATGGAATATAGATGAATTATAAATATTAGTGGAAAATCTATTGAAAATAAGGAATTGTGTGTCATTCTTAAATCTATATTATGAAAATAATATTTATTATCATTTATTATTATCCTTATCTATTATTTTATTATCAATATTATTAGCTATTTATTTTTATTATTAACTATTAACATTTATTACGTAACTTCTATTTATCATTTATTATAATTTTAATTATTAGTATTATTAGTATTATTAGTATTATTAGTATTATTAATATTATTATTATTTCCTCGTAAGCCATTTATAATTTTTTTCAATTTTACTTCAACATCGTAACACGCAAGTTTGACATAATTGACAGATTCGCTAAACAAACCTTCTAAACTGCAAATTTCTCTTTAATCATTCATAGCATAGGGATGAAATTACTTTACTCCTTATTATCTACTTAAATATTTATTATGTACCTTATTTTTTTTTTCCTTATTATTTTCTTACGCATTAATTTTTAGGGCATAATTTTTTTGACCAATTTTCATCTAACGAAATTTTGAGTAATAATTCTTGTTGCTGAATTTTGGACGGAATTACTGAGGAACACGCGATAAAGCAATACCTATTGATGATTTGTAGTCCCACACATTATTAGTATTATGTGTGTGTGTGTGTGTGTGTGTGTGTGTGTGTGTGTATTTACTTTGCGATTAATGATACACCATTTTAGACCACAACTACAAAAATAAAAAGTTAAAAAAAAAAAAAATTAAATCAAATTTGTAATATGTTCAAACTGAGCAACGTTTCTTTCACGTTACGATTAACTTCATCAAGTCAAATTAAAGAAAACTAAAGGAAATTAAATAACACTGTAAAAGTTGAGAGATTAAAAAAAAAAACATTCCTTATTATTCACCTGCATTCCTGAAGGACATGTCCATATATATATGGCCCTATATGTTTAACAGGTGTCAAAGTTGAAGTCTTCAAGTGAAGAGCGCAAGAAAGCAACTCGCTCCTCCACCAATCCAGACGTAGAGGCGGGGGCCACCAGCTTGACCTTCGTTTGAAGAGAGACCAACGCACGGAACAGCAACGAGGTTAACGATATATATATATATATATATTTGTTTTTTTAAAGTGTGACCTTGACGGGTTCGATGCAGTTAAATCTTTAAATAAACATAAAGAAATAAATTTATAAAAATCTGAGATCACGGCTTCGCGCGAAGCCATGAAAACAACTCGAACCTTATTCACTTATTCACGAATCATTTCGAATTCATATCAGTGATTAACACATACAATATGAATCCCAATTACGGCGTAACAATTAGTTTACTCTTTAATTATAAATGAAACGAAAATATCAAGTATTATTAAACATGTATTCATAAAATCTGTCTCAAATATATATACACTGAGAGAGAGAGAGAGAGAGAGAGAGGTTTTCAAAGTTAGATTAGGGGCTAGTTCCTCCAT
>JAJOZX010002976.1:537500-552500 GCA_023014485.1 Bathynomus jamesi | reverse complement strand
CGTTTTCTGGGTATAAAGTATGCAAAGCGTACACTCGGTTGATCAAATGTATTTTCTACCCATGGGTAACACCGTTTCCCTATAAGCGAAGTGAAGACTCCGGGATCGAGCCTTCGATTCCCGATAGTGGGAATAATAATGATCCAGGAAATAGGGTAATAGGAAATAGGTTCGTTTGACCTGAGCTGGGTGCCAGTTTCAAGCCCCCTTCATTGATTATTACATAAGCCTTTCACTGCACATTTATAAGATAGTCCAACGAGATTCGATATAAAAAAATTGGACGTTAATAAATGGCATTGAACGAACGCGAGAGAAAATAATTCAAACCTATAATATAAACCTATAATATAAACATATAAAAAATACTATAGGGTGAGCGAAAAGTCCCTATGCACCTGCGAGAAGTGTAGTGAACCTGTACCTGTACTGAGTTGGAAGTGGAAGGTACAGAGGGACTTTTCATTCACTCGGTATTTCCGATAAATTAAAACCTATGAGAACGCGTAAACCATCTGCGTTTGAGCACCGTACGTTCATAACAGCGCTTGACTTATTTCTATTAGATACGTTACAGTATATCTGCCTAAACCTAATCAACCCACATTATACCATATCATTAATTTCAGAGGAATGATTTGCAAAAGAAATTTTGGATCAAGTAAAGATAAGCACCCCCAACCTTTTTTAGTTAGCTTTATAAGGCTAACTAACGAAAATATCACGACTTAACCTAACCAATCGTTAGGTCAACTGTACGCCCTTGACGATTGGTTAGGTTAGGTCGTGATATTTTCGTTAGTTAGCCTTATAAAGCTAACTAAAAAGGTTGGGGGTGCTTATTTTTACTTGATCCGAAATTTTTAAGCCAGTGATTAGCTTCACATCTACTTTTAAGCCTACGTGACACTTAGATTTTAAATGTAGCTTAGCAGATTTTGGCCCCACTGACTGCTGATGGAAAGCTATAAAAATTGAAGGTTGTATTCTATTGAAATTTAGCGACAATGTCTTTTTCGCAATTTCACAAAATGTACGAAATTATGTAGAAACGTGAAGGAGAGATTAGGTTAATCGTGTACTTAACGCAACTTCCATCAGGTGTAAAAGTTGTAAAAATTAATGTTGTGATAAATTTTGTCTTTACCTCCCCAACAACAAAAATTCCTACATTAATAAAAAGTTGTTTTATTAATCTTTGTTTAACTAACCCTTCAATTTCCAGGGGTCTTCTCTGACACTGAATAAAATCGTCTGGCGTTAGGAAGCATTCATTTCGTGCAGAATTAAAATGGTACACTAATATCTCCATGTATTTATACAGGGTGTCCAAAAAGTCCTACCCCCATATTTTATATATATATATAAAGAAGGAAACCACTCTTCAGGAAGACGTAAATTTTATTTCTTAACACCAATACAGTTTCTGCTCCTTGCGAGTCCTTGTCAATTGATAATTACCAATTGAGAAGGGCTCGCGAGGAGCCGAAACTGTATTGGTTTTAAGAACTAAAAATTTGTCTTCCTGAAGAGTGGTTTCCTTCTCCATACTTCGTCGCGACAGTGCGTTATTTTACATCATATATATATATATATGATACATATGTGTGTGTGTGTGTGTGAGGATATAGGTGTGGGTGTTCGCGTGAAGTTTAAACGTTAATATATACCAGTGGTGGCGAAACTATGGCACGCGTGCCCAAATGGGCATGCGATCAAATTTGCCTGGAACGCCTAAGCATAGAAATTGTTATCCGAAAAATGAGTATAAAATAATAGACTTATTGTTTATAATTTGATGTAATATATATAAACTTTGGAGGGTACGCGAAATTTTTTTTATGGTTTACATGTTTTTTTTTGGCACGCGACTGTAAAAAGGTTCGCCACCCCTGATATATACAATAGGCTATTAACTGATGATAAACAAGCAACTCACTTGGGTGGCGAGGGCACAGTTATGACATAGAGGCGAATGGTGGTTTCGGACTTTCCGAGAGAATTGGTCGACATGCATTTATACTGTCCTTCGTCTGCCTTGGTGAAGTTTTTGATTTCGAGGCTTAGCGTTGTTTTGTAGCTTTTTGTTTCTTCCGACAAGTTGTATTTACGTCTGCAACATTATTAATTAAGAAAAAATTATACGATGTTTAGGTAGTGTCTAATATCTACAGTAGTCATATCGTTTCACCGTTTTTCTTAGGACATTTGGGTTTGTCCAGATGATGGTAGCGACTAGGGTTTCTCATTTTCAGGGGTTTTCACTATCTCGGTTTTCCGGGGCAAAATCGGCCATCGCCCCGGGATCCCATGATTTCCTGGTTTATAAAAAATAATGATAATAAAGTCTTAAAATGCTTAAGCATTAGATAAATCTAGATTAGTTAATTAATATTGAATATAAATATATAAATACTTTAACACAATAATGATAAATATAATAAAGGATAGAGCTTAGGCCGAGTTTCAAACACTGCAGAAACATAAATATATGGTATATAGCCTAGGCGGCTATGTCTGCAATGCTAATTTGCAGCTTTGACTTTAGCAAAAATAAATTATAGTGCAATTTATAAGAACACAACACCTTTTATATACTTCTAACTAATTTTTAATAAACAAAATATCAACAGCAAAAGGTGTACCACTGAATTGAAAAAAATAACCGAAATTAAAAACCACTGGAACATAAAATATTCGATTCAGGGAAATCAAATGACTGGCTTCCAGTCCGAGTCAGTCATAAAAAATACCAGTCATATTACACACGCACAACATCATATAGGGCATATTATTATAGGCACTATTCGAGTTGTACAACGCAACGTGCTTCGTGCTATTATAAATTTGTCATCAGTCTTTGTTTGTATTTTTTAGATACAATAGTAAATTAACGTAAAACTATGTGAAATAACGTTTTTTAGAATACTTTGTAAAACCAGAGAAATCCCGGGATTTGCTGCCCTTGTCCCAGGATTTAAGGTTATCATTTCCCGCCCAGACTCTCGAGATCCCGGTTGAGAAACCCTAGTAGCCACCTGTGGTTGTTTGGATTTCACGATAAACTGTAGTTCTCCTCTGTCGTATAAATCATTGGCTATTACCATATTTGACGGCATATAAGACGCACTTTTTTTTCCGAAAAATGACTCAAAAAAATCACCCCGCGTCCTATATGTGAAGTTGCGGTCTCCCGTAGGCTAATGAATCCCCCAGTAACTGTCTCCGGTAGGCTAAATTCTGCCTAGCCCAACTTCAGAATTAAAAATATGTTATTGTGTACTTAAACGCATTATTATTATTATTATTATTATTATTATTATTATTATTACATCATTATTATTGCATTATTATTTCTTTTAATTAACTAAAACAGGAATTATTGTAAATATTAAAGCTGGATTTATAACTACTGATGATGAAGAGTAATGTTTTTTGCCCTTTCTCTTATTGTGTTGAGTACCAGTAACATTGAAATTATTTTTTTGTTATGCAGATTTGTTGATTTAAAAAGATCCTGCTTTTAGTGAAATGCTTTTTTGAATTCCGCTATACAGAATTAATGTTATATGATTCATGAAAAATATTTTCATTGTAAATGACTTTCTCTGCTTTGCTGATCTCATGCTCATGTTCCATATTAGAAGGAGTAAACATTAAATGCTTAAATACACTCAAAATTTTTGTTCCTACATATTCCCTGCTGAAATGTGGGTGCGTCTTATATGCCCGTGCGTCTTAAATAAGCCCTCAAATACGGTAGTAGCCTGCATCCTCGGAGTTAAGCGACGTTGGATCTCTTCACTGACTGGATGGGAGATCGTCTTCCGCGTCTAGATGATGTAGTAACCATGGTCGGTAGTTTGGCTTCCACGTTAAGCCATAGCTTCCCTCTGTCATACGACTTTTCTTCCTTTCCCTTACGTAGCATTATTCAGGGTGCCCTAAACGTCCTGCCCTATAATGTACAACATGATATTAGCCTTTTGGGGCAGAACTTCTGGGATACCCTGTATAATATCATACGATCATGCCCACGTCAATATTGATTTTTACCTGTGTAAAATTTATCCTACTGAGGACCCTATTTAAAGTTAGATCCTAAATATAAGATCCTAAATAGATCCCAAATATAAAGTTTAATTAAAAATCCTGATGATCAACATTTAAAATTATTAAGTTTTATAATTAACAATATATATATATATATATATATATATATATATCCTAGACAAATTATGCTATTCTCCAACACTATTTTGACATTTTAAACCACTTGTATGTTGTGACATTTAATAAAAAATTAAAAATGCCCGCACGTTCATGAAAAACAAATATGGACGCGCTATCAGTCACACCATAAATAACTAATGCCTTCCATTCCTAAGGACACGCCTTAATAACAACGACAACAACAACAACAACAACAAAAACACTTGCTTCTTGCTCGTAAAGCGAACCAAATGAAAAATTACAAATTTTCGCCTCTGCCCCAACATCAAAGATCCCCCCTCCCCACCCAAATCCCAATAAGCAGCAAGAATGCTAAATCGATTTGTTGGGGTATTTTCATTTTTATTTTTTTGGTATGAAAGGAAACCCTTAAGAGGAAATCGATAAAGGTGTCCTGGAATTGGTGTTAGTATTTTCAATAACCTTTTCGAGTGTCTTAAAAATCATTGTCGTCAATATTTCAATTCAAACAATTGCGCTTCTTACGTTATGGGAGGGATATATTACTTTCCACCTGATAACTGTAATTAATTACGCCTCCTCGCTATAGAGGCATAAATAGGATAACGCGCGGTAAAATTGCATGTATATATATATATATATATATATATAATATATATATATATATATATATGAGACTCGTGAGGAAAAGGCGGAGGACTTTTCCTCACGACTGTAACTCACGTTCATATTAGCCACTGCGTGTTATTCTACCCGCAACAAAAAAAAAAAAGGTCCCAAAACAAGACACATCAATTTGAACATTCGTTTTAGTTCTAAATGTATAACTTTTGTAAATTTAATTTAAAATAAATTTTCCTATGAGACCGGACTTATGGGACACCCTGTATATATATATATATACACACTTTAGGAAGGATTACACGTTAGTTATCTACTGTATTACGTTGTAATTGACAAGTGAAAGCGTTTACTATTATTATTACGCCCATAAATGCATGAAAAAATTGGAATCAATTGAGGGTTTTGGAAAGCTTTTGTTTCAAATTTTTTTTTCACGTGTGAAAGATGTAGAATAGCCTCCAAACAATGATTTTACTCAGCTAAACGTTCATCCATATGTAATAGTTACATTTTCTAGACGTTCAAGAACGTACTGTTTTGTTTCGTTTTTTGCTGCCACGTTGGGTACAAATCTTGTAACATTTTTTATTAATAAATGTGATTTTCAATGAAAGTCACACTTAATATTTATCTATTTCTTTAATAATTAATTAAAAGAAAAAAGTTTATTGCTGAGTAAAATATACCGTGTGTATATATATATATATGTATATATATACCTGAAAGGACTCATGCAAGAAACCGGAGCAGACTTTGTATGCCTCACGGAAACCCATCTAAAGGACTGCTAGGCGAACTGTGAACACTGTGAGTTCTGTATTGATGAAAAAAAAAAACAAATTGACAACGATAACATCCTCCGAGCCGACAGAACAGTGAGACGTAAAGGAGGATGTGCTATTTACACACGCGAAAGGCATATGGCAGAAATTACTATCAGTATCTCAAACAGCTACGTAGAATGTGTAGCAGCAAAAGTTGAAAAATTAAATATGGTGCTAATTGTAATGTATAGACCCCCGAACACGCCAACCTCAAAATTCTCTTATTCCATTACAGAGGTAAGAAACTGGGTAAAAGATCTACACTCTCCAACCCCAAATATTTTTCTCTGTGTTGATTTTAATTTTCCATTCATGAAATATAAAAGGATAGGAAAAAATATATGCGTACACCAGGACAAGGGGGGCACACGGGAAGACCAGGAGCAGACAAAAATGCTACTAGCTCTGGCTGATGAATTTATGTTAACGCAAGAAATAACAGAAAACACAAGAAAAAGCACCTGCCTAGATTTGGTGTTCACAAACAACAGCAACCTAATTGACAATGTAGAAATATCCCCAACTATAATATTGGATCACAACATTATTGAAATAACAACCAATATAAAAGCAGCAAGAAAGGAAAGAACACGCACAACAGAAAGAAGCAAATTCGAAATTTTTAATTTTCACTACGAAGCTATAAACTGGGAAAATATTGCATCCAGCATGGAAGTAATAGATTGGAAATCCATCTTCGAGACCAAGACAACGGAAGAGATGCTAACGACCTTAGAGGAGAAGACGCTGGAAGTTGTGGAAAGACAGGTCCCAAAAATACAACAACGGGGAAAGAGAAGCAGGTTCGAGAGACAAAAGAGGGCATTGTTCCGAAAGAGAAAAAGAGTGACTGCAAAATCAAGTTACTGTAAAGATAACAACATCAGTAAAATATTAAATGATAAAATGCAGAGTATCGATTGCGTCATACAGGAACTAATTGAGAAGCATACAGAAAAAGAAGGCGACGCTATATGTAGAGGCGATAAAGGTTAACTCAAAGTACTTCTATAATTTTGCAAAAAGGAAGTCGAAAAACCATGCGACTATTGGACCTTTGAAAAACGAAGACAGTGCTTTATCTGATGATCTAACAGAAATATCTGAAATATTAAGAGCTCAGTACAAGCATCTTTCAGTATCCTAAAAACTGACAAACTGATATGTGATAGAAACGCGTTCTTTGAAGAAGAACTACAAGGGGAAAGTATAACGGACTTCGACTTTACGACAAATGATATTACATAAGCTATAGGAAAACTAAAAGCACACTCAGCGGCAGGACCGGACAAATGGAATGCCACACTGATCAAAAACTGCAAGAATGCAATCGCTGAGCCCCAATATTGGATATGGAGACGATCTCTAGACATGGGAGAAATACCGGGCATCCTGAAGAGCGCGAACATAGTCCCAATATATAAAGGAGGAGATCGATCCGAGGCCAAAAACTATTGGCCAGTGTCGCTTACATCTCATCTCACTAAAATATTTGAAAGAATAGTTAGACAGAAAATCTATGGCTTTTTGGAAACTCAGAAAAAAATAAATGATAACCAACATGGGTTTCGATCAGGCAGATCATGCCTATCACAACTAATGGAACACGATAACAACATTATTGATGCACTGAAAAGTGGATCAGCTGTTACGGTACGGAAAAAGAGAGGACCTAAAATCCATGGAATATTATACCCCAAATGGACAGTAAATTCAGAGAAATTCTAAAGCAAAAGACTTGGGGGTTGTAATGACTGATGATGCGAAATTTGAAATACAAACTAAGATAGTAATAAACAGAGCAAAGAGGGTAACTGGGGAGATACTGAGAACCTTTAACGAAGCGATAGGAATATAATGATTCCTCTACTGAAAACACTGATTATACCCAAATTGGAATACTGCTCGGTCCTAACATGGCCATATAAAAAAGAAGACATTAGATAACTAGAAGGGATTCAGAGAAGTTTCACAGCCAAGATCAACGGGTGCAAAGAACTAAATTACTGGTAAGGGTTACGCGAACTAGACCTATATTCACTGGAAAGGAGGAGAGAGATATACACCATTATTTACACTTGGAAAATAATGGAGAACTAGCTCCAAATCTTACTCTGAACCCTATAATCCCCCCAAACAACAGTGGAAAGTAGAAAAGGAAGACTGTGTCGTGTTCCCAAATTAAAGGCTAGACAAAGAACATCCTTAACCGTGAAAGAAAATATTTTATTGTGAGAGGACCAAAACTGTTTAATCAGCTGCCCAAAGACCTAAGGAACACGAGTGGGGTTACAGTGGACATCTTCAAAAGAAGAATAGACGCCTGGCTCAGAACAATTCCCGATAAGCCGGGCGTACGTGGCTATGTGAGGTGGAGCGTACAAGAAACCAACTCACTACTTCACCAGGCCAACTCGAGAGGAGGGGCGACAAGCTTGACCTTCGTGAAATGAGGAATCATTGCGCGGAACAGTTGAAAGGTTGAAAGGAAAGGTGTGTGTGTATATATATATATATATATATATATATATATATATATATATATATATATATATATACTGCATATATATATATTTTATTTTTTATTTTTTTTTCCGTAATAAATTATATGAAACGCTGACATTTGGATTCAGAATTTGGATTCCTATTTATTTATAAATTAATTTTTATTTTCATTTTCATTTTCATAAATTATAAAGCAAAAAATAGGATTCTTTCGTGCTTCTGTATTTAATGTTTATTTCAAGTAAAATAAAGACGAATGTTCTTTTTAACGATATTTAGAAGAACTGAAAAACTAAGATTAAACCTTTGAGTACTACTATAACCCTTTGAGTGAGACTGTAATGAACCCACCGGAAATAATAATAATAATAATAATAATAATAATAATAATAATAATATTATTATTATTATACAGGGTGGCCCCCAAAACAAAGTAGCGCCATTGAGTTTTGTTAAAAGAAATAATGGTGGCTACTTTATTTTGGGCCACCCTGTTTATATCGTACTAAACTTTACTACGCATGGTTCTACACGTTTAATATAAGTTTAGTTTAGGTGTCGGTCAAGGAACTCAAAATGTATGTAATGGAAGTGACTATTTACTAAAGTTTTTGGTTTTCAGTGGCGATAAATTTTATACTTTATGGTCTAAAAGAGGGGTGGGGAACCTGCCACCCGCGGCCCAGTTTTTACTTCCCCGCGGACAGTTTGATTATTTAAAGTCCTACAGTATTTACATCTTAATTATGTCCCTAAACTATTTTTAAAGCTGCAATTTGGCCACTACAGAGTATTTTAGTTGAAATTTTCCCGCCACACAATAAAGGTTTCCCACCCCTGCTCTAAAGGAAAAGTATGCGTGAACGACACAGTTGATAAGTGTAGCAATTTTCTCTATTCTTGTGCAGAAATTATAGGATAAAAATAAAGCGGTTTTAAGATGCTTCAATTACGTGTTTCTCATTAATAATAATAATAATAATAATAATAATAATAATAATAATAATAATAATAATAATAATAATAGTCTAATAATAATAACAGGGGAGAGTAAATTAAAAGTTGTATAGTAATATGCGGTATAAGCTTCCATCTGTCTAATTAAATTATACCATACATAGTATGGTGTGTCAAAATGATGTACAACTTTAAAAATGGTTGCCATTTTTAAACCAATTCATATTTTCTCTTTATTTTCAGTTGAAATAAAGAAGATATCAAAAACTTTTCTTAACCACAATTCTGACCATGTTGCCTAATTTTTCTGTCCCACAGCGGACAATAATCGTAGAAGCATATTTTGCTACTGAAGTCATATGTTTCAACACAGAGATAATTTCATGGAGACTTTCCAAACACAAGAATTCCCAATTATATAACCATCGAACGTATTGTGGAGAAGTTCAGACATACGGAGAGAGTTAATGATCAGATGTGAGGCCACAGTGGACGGAAATCTACTAAAAGAACACCTGAATGGATTCAAGCTTTTTCTTTTTTAAGGGTTAATTGGTATTTTCAATTTTTCATCTACTCAACCGGGCAACAAGCAGGAACACGCGATTTTTGGCAATCCAGCAACCACATGAACATGTAGTACCATCATTTCACGTTGAAAACGTGACAGTTTGATGTTCCATCGGACGTAATGGTATCATTGGGCCATTCTTCTTCGAAAATGAAGCAAGACAAAGCGTTACTGTCAACACAGAAAGATACGTGCACATGTTGAGAAGGGAATTTCTTCCAGTACTAAGGAGGAAGTTAGTTATGAACATGAATAAAGTCATCTTTCAGTAAGATGGTGCTCCCCTCTCACACAATAAATGTTGCCTTGGAATTCCTGAAACAACACTTCCCAGGAGCTCAACTGATCTCGCGGCGTACTGACAATCCGTGGCCACCAAATTCCCCTGATTTGTCACCCTATGATTTCTTTCTTTCTGGGTATCTCAAAGCGAAAGTCTACGAGAACAATCCTCAAACATTGGACGAGCTGAGGATCAACATTAGAAGGGAGATAAAACGCATCCCAGCAAAGATTCTTGGCAGAGTGTTTGAGAACTTCACTGTTCGCGTCGCCCCTGTCATCCAGAGCGTACTTGGATCGAGCACGTCATGGACTATTAACCCTTCAGCGCACAGTGTTAACTTTACTGATTTTGTGGCTAACGCCATACGATTTTATTCAGTCTCGGAAAAGACCTCTGTGCAGTAAAGGGTTAACACTTCCCCCCCTCTCTCTTCTTCATGGGAATGAACTGGCTTTTTGATGGAAACAAAACACTAAACCCTTTCTCTTTTACTTAAGCGAAGAATAAACAGAATTAGCTCAAAACTAAAAATTTCATATCCACCCCAAAAGTTGAACATCATTTTTGCACACCCTGTACATATATAATATATCAAATTAAATTATATTGTCTACTTAAATTATATCATATACATATCTAATACGTATATGGTCTTTAACCACATACATATTACGGAAATTATATTAGCATATAATTCATATTAAATACATGCATACTTTTCATGGTACGGTATTACATACTTAAGGTACAATTCAGATAATATACCTCGCATATTAAATATAAGGGGAAATATTATATTATCTACCCTTAGTGTAAGTATAAGAGTGTGGGTGTAAGTGTAAGAGATTATTTTTTTTCAAAGACACTATCGATTTACACTGTCAATAGGTCTATATACCGAAGGTTCGATCCATAAGAAAAATACGATTGTTATGTCGGTATCCGAACCAGTACATAAATTAAAACGAAAATGCTATTGAAAAAAAGATAAGAGAAGACAAATTCGCAACAAAATTCATCGTTCATATATATATATATATATATATATATATTTGTGAAAAAGAAACTAAAATTGCACTTCATCCTCCCAAATACATCTTTTTAATCCTCTTCCTCGTGAGTATCACTTGTTTATCTCTTATTCTATACTCTCCATATAGGCAGTTAGCCACTTGTCCCTCATTCTGTATGCATTTTGTTTCTATTTCTTCGAGAGAAAATCAGGACATGTTAAAAAAAAAAAGATTACTCCCTAAATCTGACAACACAAAAGACATCCTCCATAATGCATCGAGCGAAAACGAAGACAAGTCTTAAAAAAAATATTTATGCAGGAAACGCGATGCAGATTCAGGTCCCCGTCACGAACAGTGCCAAAGAATCTGGCAACTTGTTTCAACTTTGGCACGCGTTTTTTTCTTCTATACAAAATAACAAAAAAAAAAAAAAATGTAAGATTTGAAAGAGAAACCATTTAAGAGTTATTTATGTATTTGTTATTGATTTGTTGTTGTTGTTGTTGTTGTTGTTGTTTGATACACTTATTTGTTTCTTTTGTACTTATTTCTCAAACAGGATTTTAGTGTAGGTTAAGTGGAACTTTTTGTAATGGAAATAATTCTGTTTTTCTTGCGGCTTCTTCCATACGATTATTTCCCATTCACTGTCATTCCCATTCAGTGTAATTCCCATTCCTGTGACGCAATTGCAGCGGGTCCTACAATGCGAATGGGTATGGATTGACTTGAAAATTGCCTCTTTTAAGATTTATCAGTGAGATTATACCATTGATTATTGTCTCATAAAACTGAAAGCTGAATACATCAACGATTGACCCTTTGAGTAGGGCAGGGGGCACTTCTTATAAGGACTTAAAAGACTAACACGAATATATAAAATGATATATATATATATATATATATATATATATATATATATATATATATATATATTATATATATATATGTGTATATATATATATATAATATATATAAACTTAGTTAACCTTGGGTTTTGCTTCCCCCGAATTGTTCATTCTGATGAAGGTCAAGCTTGTCACCCCACCTTAGACCTACAGTTTAACGTGGAATCAGAACCACGCCTCACCAGCAACCGAACGTCTTAACCACTAGGTTACCCAGGGTACCCATTTATTTATCAACCAAATTTTTTATTGTGTGGAAGCATGAACAGCTGGGTTTTGCTGCGCGCCGCCTGCCGTCACCGGCTCTCGATCCCGGAACCGATGGATTCGTAATCAGCGACGCTAACCACTACACCATCGAGGCGCATTTATATACATACATATATATATACAGTGTGTGTGTGTGTGTCAATAATATAATGAAAATATCGCCTTCTACACCCATTTTCGTTTAAAGGCTTAGTATGTCAGCCTATATTGCATTATGATGGCGAATTGCGTTCTTTCAGTGTGTCTAATATCACATCAAACATTTATAACTTGTCAGAAGGTGTCTGAAGAAATTCAAGTAATATCAAGTTTCATATTTAAACATATAGCCTCCTTATGTACAAAACATTGTGCGTGCAATGTTATATTTGCCCAGCGCAAATTTATAAGTTAATTTTGTTAACACAGTATGTTCAAGGGTGACTCGCAAGTTGAGTGTGAAATCGACCTTTGAACATCATCATCCCTCCTTATTTCTGGGATTTGATGAACGAAGAAGTTGCTGTTCATTTTCAATCTACAGTACCCTCGTAACCTCCTACGTATAGTTGGTTAGGGATTTGTGGGGGAGGGGGGGAGCGATGCTTTTAACTGATACTTTGTTGATTAACTACTTGCATGTATATGTTTAAAATTCTTGGTTCTCCAATACTAACAGTATTCAATGTTTGAGATCAAAGCTGCCTGTCTTGTTTCATTAGCTATGATGAAAACTCTTTCTATTCAGTCATTCTATCCAATTTTCATTTCGTTTTTGCAATTTTGAACCGATTTTTAAAGTATTTTTCATAAATGTATCGTCCTGTATCGTTCACGGCGTCTTTCCACAGAAAGATTTTACAGTTTTGATCTGCAGTATTAATCTTCGTCATTTGTTTCCCTTATTATGTGCAGTATTTTAGACGTGGAGGTTCTTTGTAAACTTTTATATATCCTCTATCTTGATTTCTCTGTATGCACACTTGTGAGGAATGGTAGCATTCAATTACTGGTCATACCATACCCTCTCATCATTTTAAGATGTCCCCTTAATTAATACTTTGGGTGCCTCGTTAGTAGCTCAGTGGTTAACGGAGGCGAACTTTGAGCGGGGAGGCTCTGGTTTCGTCTCCGCTTACTGGATCCTGGATTAGGTTGAGTATCATTGCTCGAGCTAAAGGTGACCCCTGAGGCACACTCACCCCGATAACTTGGGAATGAGCTTCCTGACTGTTACCTGTAATCTTTACCTGTATCAGTTCTTTCATATAATTCCAATTAATTTCATTCCTTCTTTGGGAAATTTAATATTTTATCGTTTCTTAAACTCCGCATCTGTGAACGTTGTTCTACTCCTAAATTCCAGGCTTGTAGTTTTGGTGTATGTTGTTTGCTTGTTTTATAACGATGTTGTTCTCTGTTGTTGTTGTTGTTATTTGTTACTGTTCCTGAAAATAAGGAATTTACCATCCCTGAAGTTCATATTGTTTTCTTCCTCATATGTACAAATCATACGTTAATAAAATTGTTACTTTTGTATATATACACAGTGTATATATATATATATATATATATATATATATATATATATATATATATATATATATATATATATATATATATATATATATATATATATATGTATATATATATATATAGAAAACGACGTGCAGAACGCTCCTCTATACTTACGTCGTTTCTATACATTAATATACTGCGTGGTCATTGCAGTTAAATGTATATAACTATAATATATATATATATATATATATATATATATCATATATACACACGAGTGTATATTTTTATTTGTAACCAAGGAGGGAACTATTCTGGGTATGCAAATATAGTATATTTAAACTGACATTGATGATTCTGGGTAAAGTGTGCATATACCCTTAAAAATTCAAGGAACAAAATCGAACTCCGGAGTTTTTTCTCGGTTAAGTTATGAATATGTGTATTTGAAACGTTACTAATTTGTAACAGTCGTCCTAAAAGGGATAACTAAAAAAATGAAGGGTCAAGTCGTCAGTTTCTTCAAACGTATATATATTATATGGAAATAATAATTTCCTTTGACAAAAAGAAAAAAAAACGTTGAATAACACTGACGCTTGAGTACTGCTCAGTAGTCACCATTCGAAATGAACATGTAAAAATTATATTATGGTCCAGTTATAAAAGGAATTCAGAGAGATTTTAAATCTAAAATAAGCATAGAAGTGTTTTTCAAGATTAAGTCATACCCGTTGGAGAAAAAAAAGGGGAAGTTACTCCATAATTTGTATTCATGAAAGATTGCTGAAGGAATGACGTCTGATCTTAAGGCAAACCATATAGATATCATCACCTAAGAAAGCAGAAAAGGAAGAAGATTCAGCATCTTTAGAAAGAACAAAAAGGGAGAAGATTCAGCATCCTTAGAAAGCAGAAAAGGAAGAAGATTTAGCATCCTCAGAAAGCAAAAAAGGAAGAACATTCAGCGTCCTAAGAAAGCAGAAAAGAAAGAAAATTCAGCAGCCTTAGAAAGCAGAAAAGGAAGAACATTCAGCATCCTTAGAAACAACAAAAAGGAAGAAGATTCAGCATCCTTAGAAACAACAAAAAGGAAAAAGATTCAGCATCCCTCAACTAAATATGTCGACATTTCTTTAGTATTTTATTATTGCATTTTGTCCTGATAATTTTCCTAAAATAAGACATAGCAAAAATGTGATCATACGTTATGTATGTTACTCAAACTATGAAACCTGATGTTTTAAAATTGCTACAGGCGTAATATTAAAGATATTATTATTTACACTTAAATTTGGTTATAATAACCGTTTGGTATATCCTGTATTTTAACTGTAATTCCAAACAA
>JAJOZX010002976.1:505000-532500 GCA_023014485.1 Bathynomus jamesi | reverse complement strand
CAAAGCCAGGTACAGAGAATGCCATGTTTCTGAAGCAACGCAAAGAGAGTATAGCCAAGCTACTATACTTACTATGGAGGCAATCACTTTACACCGGACAAACCCAACTTCTATTAAAAAACACGAACATTTGATCCCTTATTCAAAAGAGATAACAAAACAATGACTAACAACTATCGCCCAATAGCACTCACCTCCAACCTTATAAAGTGCTTTGAACGTGTAATTTGAGACAAATTTGCTATACATACATGAAAAGATATATATATATATATATATATATATATATATATATATATATATATATATTATATATATATATACAGAATATGTATAGAAACGACGTAAGTATAGAGGAGTGTTCTGCACACGAGGAAGAGAAATAATGAACAAATGAAAAATGAGGTGACCGCCCGGGAATCGAACCCAGGATCTTCCGATTGCCGGTCAGATATCTGACCGGCAATCGGAAGATCCTGGGTTCGATTCCCGGGCGGTCACCTCATTTTCATTCGTTCGTTATTTGAACCGTCTTATTTCTCTTCCTCGTGTGCAGAACACTCCTCTATACTTACGTCGTTTCTATACATTAATATGCGTGGTCATTGCAGTTATATATATATATATAATTATATATATATATATATATATAATATATATAGATTATTTATTTTTGTATACCATTATGTTTGTAAATACATTTATCAATAAAAAATTAAATTAAAATAAATTAATAAATACTCGTAAATGTAATAAATGAAAAAATAAATTAGAAAAATATATTAAATAAATAAATGAAGAAATAAACGAAGACGTAATTGACTAGCTATATAGAGAAATATCTATATATATATATATATATATATATATATATATATAATATATATAACGTAAAGAACGACGCTTGTATAGGAGAACATTCCGCGCAAGATGAGGAGGGAGAACAACAATGAAAAAAATGAGGTAACCACCCGGGAATCGAACCGGGATCTTCCGATTGCCGGTCAGTTATGATACCACTACACCATGGTCCTCACTCAATCAGAAGTCGTAATTCTACTACATACGCGCAGAAACCAATGCCCGAGGGGGGCACCTTCCGCATGCCGCACCTTATATACATTTTAACTGCAAAGAACACGCAGTATAATTAACGTAAAGAACGACGCTTGTATAGGAGAACATTCCGCGCAAGATGAGGAGGGAGAACGAACAAATGAAAATGAGGTAACCACCCGGGAATCGAACCCGGATCTTCCGATTGCCGGTCAGATATGATAACCACTACACCATGGTCCTCACTCAATCAGAAGTCGTAATTCTACTACATACGCGCAGAAACCAATGCCCCGAGGGGGGCACCTCCGCATGCCGCACCTTATATACATTTTAACTGCAAAGAACACGCAGTATAATTAACGTAAAGAACGACGCTTGTATAGGAGAACATCCCGCGCAAGATGAGGAGGGAGAACGAACAAATGAAAAAATGAGGTAACCATCCGGGAATCGAACCGGGATCTTCCCGTTATCCCTCCTCATCTTGCGCGGAATGTTCTCCTATACAAGCGTCGTTCTTTACGTTAATTATACTGCGTGTTCTTTGCAGTTAAAATGTGTATATATATATATATATATATATATATATATATATATATATATATATATACAACTGACACAATTGTATACACTAGATACATAGAGAAATGGATACATACGACTATATACACACTAGATACATAGAAAATAGATATATACAACTGTATACACACTAAATACATAGAGAAATAGATACATACAACTGTATGCACACTAGGTATGTAACGTATACAAGACTTTCTTATCACTTTCATATAAATAAATGAATACCAAAAATGGACGCATAATTTTTTATAAAAAAAAAAAACATTTCATTTCATTGCGTTTCAGCGACACCTTTTGATATTGTGATTGTTTGTTTAAACAAATATTGATATTGTTTGTCATCGTTTGTTTAAACATTTTATCCGCTATTCCGTTTCAAAAGCATCAAAGAATTTAGTCATTAATCTTAATAAGTTTCCTATACGTTAGCATGAATAGGTCTACTTTGTATAAAGACAAATCCTACTCTTTTAAGTAAACAAACACACATACACAAAAAAAAAAAAAAAAGTTTTTATTTGCATTTTTTTTTTCTTATTTAAGCAAATAATTTGCACCGAAAAGCCCCTTTTTCTAATGATGTAAATTTTTCATTCCGGTTGAGAGCAAAATTTCTATTCCTATTTTATAGCTAATTAAATATAAAGCCTACAAGAGATCGAAATCAATATACTTCACTTCGTTAATATCCAATGGTGCAATCTATTTAATTCAATTTAAAATTTATGAAATGAAAAACAAATAGATTGGAAGCGTATTTGTTTAATTTGGGTAGGAGTGAGATATATATATATATATATATATATATATATATTTATTTATTTATTTGTTTAAAGGTTTAGTTGATACGGGAGGTCGATGTGTTTTGTCTATACAGAGTGTTACAAAATTTGAGGTTTCAACAGAACTGGGGATTTAAATTTTCTTAAACGTGTTGTGAAAATATACTTTAATATTTAAAAAAAAAAAAATCTTTTTATTTTTATTAAAATTAGAAGCGAAATTTATATATGAGGAAATGTTGTTGAAGAGAATCGGACATTTTTAGATACACGGCTATGTCTCCACACGTCAGCGACCCTAACTCAGTAGATAACACCTCTTCCCTTTAATCGCGTACAGTGGAGACACTGAGGTCGCGAATTCAACGTCCTATGGTGCTGGTTATATTAATAATCAAGGCGTTAGCCCAATAGGCCACCACATTCGTCTGGCCTGAGCGCTGTGCCAATTTTTTACGCACATATGAACATTTTATTGATGAAAATTTCGCCGACAAATCTATTAATTAACCTAATATAACCTAACTTAACATAACCTAACCTAGCCTAACTTAATCTAAACTAAGCTAACGTAAATAATCTTAACATAACCGGAAGAAAATTTCTAAATAAGATGATCGATCGATATATAAACTGTCCCATGATCTTCTAGCACGATAAAGATCACCCGGGCGGAGACCATTCACTCAACGCACTCAACGCACTCAACGCACTCAACGGTCCTCACGTAATCAAAGTGTGCGTGAGAGAATGCGACCAAAAGAAAATTAAACAATTAAAAGCGATAACAAATAAATGACTTGTCCTTCGTAGTTTCACACCAAATTACACACCTTTAACGCGATGTTATCCACGCACCTTTTTCTCTCAGCTCTCATATTGTAGTTGACGGTACTGTAACCTTAATAATACAGATGTTTACTGAACACGTTTACTGTACACGGTTAAATGTAATTTTCTTTCCACTTAGGTCATATTCTACTTTACAGTTTTCTGACTTACTTTCATTATACTTTTTTAGAGTTTGTCACCGTACTCCGCGTTCAGGTTATGTAACGACCCGTGGTTCGGATCCCACGTAAAGCTGTAGGTCCCCTCCGTCATATGACCTTAGATGTTGCGAAGGAGATTAAACAACTCCAATCATTATTATTGGCATTATAGTTTGTCATTATACTTTTTAATAGTTTTTATTATGATTTATATATAATTTATTTATAATTTATAATTTATATATGTTTTATAATTAATTTTCCTATTCAAATATAAGTTCGTTTGTGTGTATTAATGAATTAATATGTTTTAATCAGGTTATTTATATAATGAATATTAGTTAATCATAACTACCTATTAAGCGAGATGTTTTATCTTTTAATCAACCTGAGAGCACAGTAAAGCCTAAAGCTTAATTAAGGGGGAAATTAAATACAAAAAATAAATATCAGTATTCCAGTTGAGCTGTAATAATTGTAATATTTATTTGTATTAAGAAAGAGTTATATTATATATATATATAATATATATATATATATATCAGCTATGGTCAAAAGAGTTGAAACACCTTAAAGCTTTTAAGAATGATAGAGTTATAAAAAAAAATAGTATTTAAGCATCAGTGATGTATTTTGAGTAATATAATGAATTTAGTAACATTTGTCAAGATTTGTGAACTTCCTCTGAACGATTTGGTGTAGTTATTATTATTATTATTTGGCATATATTTAGTTTTACGTCATACTTCTTGAATATTTGCTGTTTCTCGGTAAGTATATTTAAATTACAAAGCGGTGTGAAATTCAATAATACATCAACGGCATATCATTACTCAGAAATAGCATATGCAGGTTTCATTTGACTTTATCCACCTAACTTAGAAAGTTCTAGGGTGATGCAATTCTTTTGGCCAAAGTTGAATATGCCATAATAGGTGTTTTTGGGGCTTTTTTTTTTAAAGTCTATAAAATAAAAGACGAAGCTTTATAAATATAAATTGAAAGTCATTTATAACTATTTGACAGTGACGTGAGTCAACACAAACACACACACACACACACACACACACAATAAAGATGGATTCTAAGGTGGTGCAACCCTTTGGGCAAGGCTTGTTTTTGGTCAAAAAGAATTGAATCACACTAGAAATTTAAGTTTGGCTGATAAAGGCTAAAGAAACCTGCATCTTACTTCTGAGTAATGATATGCCGTTGACGTATTAAGTTTTATGCCATTTTATACTTTAAATATAAACTTAATATAGCAAATAATAATAATAATAATAATAATAATTACACCAAATCTTTCTGAGGAAGTTCACAGATCTTGACAAGTGTTACTAAACTCATTTAACAGCTATATATATATATATATATATAATATATATATATAGAGAGAGAGAGAGAGAAGAGAGAGAGAGAGAGAGAGAGAGAGAGAAGAGAGAGGAGAGATGTTAAAGAGATGGTTAAGATGCTTAAGAGATAGTTAAGATGTTCCAACTCTTTTGGCCAAAACTGCAGTATATAATGATGAAAAACATAGAAAAAGGGATGGTACCCCGGATAAAGAGTCACCCCCTTTTAATTATACCGAAGGATGAACACTATAAATAGCGATATTTCTTATTCAGAAGATGGAAACGCGCAATTATATCTGAAAATCTGCATTTCTATAAAGTGCTTTCGTTTTAGCATCTTCAAGACAGAACTAATAAAGGGCGTATAAATTTGCTCCCCACTTAATAAGCGCAGGATTTAGAGATAGTTTCAGAGAACATAAAATTTTATTCGTGTGTATTGAGAGTTATTTTATATATATATATATATATATATATATATATATATATATATATATATATATATATATATATATATATATATATGATACACAGAGGGTTGACAAAAGTAAATAGACACCATCGGGGGGTGGGGGTGGGGTTCGTAGTTCTTTGTATGATAGTAAAATTAATAAGTAATAATAGGTTTATTGAATCAATATATTTAGAATGGTGTTGGTTGTTTCCCCTCTCTTTGTATTACGTAAAGGTGACACACGTTCTGGCATTCCATTGATGAGCTTTGACACTTGTTCTTGAGGGCAATCATCATTGGGTCTATTTAATTCTGTCAGTCATATGTATAAAATATCTTCACTTCAGCGTACAACAAAATTCTGGGCTAACGACACCCGATCGACATGACATAAAATCGGCAAGTTATTGTGGGTTAGATTAAGTTAGGTTAAGTTAGCATAGGTTAGGTTATTCCTGGTTGTTAAGTTAAGATGTTAATTTTCCAGAGTGGCGATATTGTGTTTCGTTGCCAAATGGAAAAATATGTCCCAAAATTTCACTCGACAGATGCAGTTAGAATATTTTGGCGTCTCGTTTTTTAAAGTCTATCACAACACTAGAAAAAAATATTTGTCTGAACCCCTCCCCACCCATCCCACTCCACACTCCAAAAAAAAAATCACAACCCATCTAAATGTATATAATTCAACCATATTAAGGTTGTCCTTCAAATATAAATGCAGGGTTCCGCCAATCATCGTATCCTTGAATTTACAATAATTTGGACAAGTTTCAAAGAGTTATTAACCGTAAAAGCTGGTTGTTGCTTAACAACTAAGGTATTTCTTTGTATACATAGTGCGTGACATACATACGCAAATAGATGAATGATGACAGAGATACGAAGCATACAAGATAATTACTCATTTACCTAAAGAGTAAATGAGTAAGATGGAATAAAGTAGCTTCGTTTCAAGTATGGCAAAATTCTTTCAGCATGTTTAGATCTCTCTCTCTCTCTCTCTCTCTCCATATATATATATATATATATATATATATATATATATATATATATATATATATATATCAGAGCTGGGCACTTGCGGCATATTTTGCGGTACTGCGGTACTGCGGTACTACCAAACTACCAAACCGGGACCGCATAACGCAGTACCGCAAAGGATCGCTGAAAGTACCGCAGTACCGCTACCGCATTCAAATTTCCGCGTACCGGTTTGGTACCGGTTTGGTAGTACGGTAGTACCGCAGTACCGCAGTACCGCAAAATATGCCGCAAGTGCCCAGCTCTGATATATATATCGTACAGAGAGAATCTCTCAATATATAAAATGAAATAAAGTAGAATGAAATGAGGAGTCTGCCGGACCATAAACATCACCCTAATGGAAGTTTGAAATTTCTCAAAAATGAGATCTATTCACGTCAAAAGATATAATTTGTCTTGCTTTTTAATCCTATAATTAAGCGATATTCACACACCCTTCCATCGAGGACTCGACCCCCGGGCTTATTTTCATGCAGGTACACGAGAGATGTTGTACACTGGAATAGAAATGCTTATTGGAGTTAATGTGTAAAAGAACATATTAATTTAATTCAATAGGATTAAAGATAGGGAGAAAATAGAATATTATATATATATATATATATGATGCACACCCACACGGTAAATAAAAAAGCGATACCAAGTTCTTTCGTGTATTTAACAACACCTCATCAAGGAATGATGGGAGAAAGCAAGAGGTAAAATCTACTGGATACCTTTCAACCTTTCAAATGTTCCGTGCGATGATTCCTCATTCCACGATACCATATATATATATATATATATATATACACACAGACCGTGTACGGAACAAGGAACTCTTCTAGGAAAATTAAATCCACTATAGTCCGAATAAGTAATGGTAAATAACAAACACTATAGTTTTTTCTTTTTCATGATGTTAGCCCGAAATGGTCAACGGGTCACTCGCAAAGAGGTCCCAAAAATATAGCTTCCCTCACCAGCTATCTGCAAAGCAGATAGGATCCAGCTTTGGGACAGGATTTAGGGTTTAAAGCAGCCTAGCCCAGCTACATTTAGAACTTCAATATAAGCAAAAGACTCGCTGCCTTCACGTCAGATTGAATACATCAAAGAAAAAGGGGTAACTATTATATTTTAGCCAAAAACCAAAACTTAAACCTCAACTGGCAGAATTGAGCATCCACTTTTCAAGGCACATAACATGTCCATTTCATGATGGGAATGAACTCAGAATGGTTCCATGCACTCTCTGTGTGTATCATAAAAAACCTCAGGGAACCATTCTGAGTTCATTCCATCATGAAACGGACATGTTATGTGCCTTGAAAAGTGGACGCTCAATTCTGCCAGTTGAGGTTTAAGTTTTGGTTTTTGGCTAAAAATATAATAGTTACCCCTTTTTCTTTGATGTATTCAATCTGACGTGAAGGCAGCGAGTCTTTTGCTTATATTGAAGTTCTAAATGTAGCGGGGCTAGGCTGCTTTAAACCCTAGGTCCTGTCCCAAAGCTGGATCCTATCTGCTTTGCAGATAGCTGGTGAGGGAAGCTATATTTTTTGGGACCTCTTTGCGAGTGACCCGTTGACCATTTCGGGCTAACATCATGAAAAAGAAAACACTATAGTGCTTGTCATTTACCATTACTTATTCGGACTATAGTGGATTTAATTTTCCTAGAAGAGTTCCTTGTTCCATGCACGGTCTGTGTGTATCATAAAAAACCTCAGGGAACCATTCTGAGTTCATTCCCATATATATATATATATGATTCAACAATGCATTTGACTTGTTCGTGGTTCTACAAGTATCCTACTTATGCTTCTCCAGTTTGACCTATAGAAACTGAATCGCATTGTTTATATCCGAAAGAATAGACATCCATCCAACTGTATTATATCTCCTGTTTTTAATTCAGTGAGATTCAGTAGCATTTTTATAATTAAAATGTAAGTTATTTCCACCTGTTTTTAGTAAAGTCGAAAGATATTTAAAATTTACGTAGTAAGGATGGCTATAGTACCTTATAGTACCTGTTGTTGTTGTTTCAGATTTGCTTAAACAGTTTTCGTGAAATGGAACAGGATAACGTAGTTTAATACCAGTGTTTATAATAATGTTGCAGAATCCAAAAAAACTCACGGCGAACAACGTTAATACTCTGAGTAACAGAATAAAGTTAACATATTTATCATTATAACCTTGCGGGAAACTTCACATTTGAATTGTTTTGCGCACCTCCGAATCTTTAGATCCAGAAAATGATATGAACTTGTCAGTCTTTCTTTTTAACAGTAAATTCTATAGGCAAAATTAAGTTATTGAGCTTATCAAAGAATTCATGGTCATACAAATTATGAAGCGAATGGCATAAAACTTTATATATATATATATTAGACCGTTTCACGATTATATGGTAATTTTTCAAATTGAATTTTGATAAACGCACACACTTTTATTTTTTTATATAAAGGAAGAAAAACAAATAGACAAAATATCATTTTATTTGAATGATAAAAAGGCACCCCTCAGATGGCACTTCTTTTACATTAATGGATAATTAGAGCAAATATAAGACTGAACGAAAAATATGTTTTAAAACAAAGCGACTTAAATTCTATTTAAGACATATATTGATTAAGAATATAGGGATTTCAGTGGCTGAGGGACCTCCTTTCTCTGATTTTCAATGATTTGAAAGGCCAGTTGTCTCTCTTCCTCACTCTTTGTGAGCTTCTCATTAAACTCTGTAGCCAGTTTGACTCCTCGTTCAGCACAGTCGTTGATTACTTTGACTGCCATGACCCGATTACGGTGCTCCTCAATGTCTTCAAGTTTCTTGGGAATTTCTATTTTCAAACACTTGAACAAGTCTTGTGTTTGAGTTGTGACAAAACTGGTAATCTTTAAGTCATTGGGGTTTTGCAACATTCGGGGGTCCACCTTTCTTGCCCTCACTTTTCGAGGAGCGCGTGTGAAGGTTGTGGAGCATTAGAACCTTATCATCTTCAGTCACGAGGTTTGAGAAAAAGCCAAATCCTACAAGATCCTCACTCAAGTACCAACCATGGTTCTGAAGTTTTTTGAGGGCTGTAGCACCCACTTCCTTATCAACCTGGACCTTGAAGATATGTAGCATCTTGAGGAGGGCCAAATCATTTGCTGGAGCATCAATTCCAACTGGAGATGTATACCAAGCTTGAAGATAAACTGTCACTGAAAAGGCGTTTATTCGTATCAGAGCTTGTTTTTTATGAGGGGTGAGAAGGAATTGGTTCCTAAATAAGTAAATTTTTAAGGAATAGATGCCCTTTCCCATCCATCTAGCTCTGCTGTAAGCTCCTGGGTAGTGGAATCTGCTATCAGAGCCTTTATTTGTTTTAGGCATTGGACAACCAAGGAAGATAAGTGCAAGTTCTAAGTATTCCTTGTAGTCACCTCGAGTGTGGCCCTCTTGAAGTTGGAGTTGATGAAAGATATTAGCTTGTCTCTGTGCTTCAAGATCCAATGATCTAAAGATTCTGAGGTGAGATCATTGGGTTCATAGGGCTTGTAATTCTGCTGATCAATGTTATCCCAACAATCTCTGAATCGATTGAATAAGGGAATTTGTGGACCCGAAGAAGAGAAAACATGTCAAAAACTGCAGTGATAAGAAGCTCGTGGATATGGTGGCGGCATGCCAGAAAAGGAGTGATCTCTGAAGGGCCTTTTGGATGATGGTACAAGCCCCAGCATGGATACCTGTATTGCTTGCAGTAGTATCAAAACAAAGGCCTGCTACCCACTCATTTACTTGTGGCCATTGCTTCAAGACATCTAAAACTGCTCTCCCCATTTCTTCTCCCGTTCCAGAAATAAGCTTTGGAATAGACAGTAATTTTTCTAATTCGCCTGCACCAGTCACAACAATGGGCATTACATCAATCTTACCCCCATGCATGGATGGAAGAAGCTTTCCATCAAAATGAATTATTAAAGGGGTATTTGGTTGGAAACTGGCTTTAATGTCTTCTCCCATCTGCATCCGTGTTGATCGCCGAGACCTGTAGATAGAGGATGATGAAAGTGTGATCTCTTCAATTTCCACTCCAGCAGCTGAAAGGGCAGGTGTCACAATGTGCATAGCAGCTCTTGCAGATGTTCCAGTGCGGTCCAGAGCAGCCAAGAACTTTTTATCCCTAACAATTACACCTGGTTCAAGCTTCTCCTTTTTTGAAGATGATGATGAGAGTGCTCTGTAGAACAATTCATCACCAGATGATTCTTCACTTCCTCCTGAACCGGAATTTTCACATTGGTTGAGATCCACAACCTTTGTCAATTGCCTCATTTCTTCCTTTGATTTCCTGCGAAGTTTTTCCATTCTTTCCATGCTTATCTGTCGTGCTTTTGCCTTTCTTGAAAACTCCTTGTCTTCTGGACCCATAATAATTTTCCGATCGTTCCTTTGATCCTTAAGAAAATCTTTATCCTCCTGCAATTTTATTTCTGTTTCCACTTCTGAATGAGCTACATCGAAAAGCTTCTTTAAGCTGGTGACAAATTCTGCTTCATTCTTCTCTTGGGTAGGAGTTCGTCGAGTTCGGTTCTTGACCAGCCCTTCATGCTTATTGTAAAGCCTTTTAAGGTTTGAGACAATATAAGGCTTGTGGGATGTAATTAAGGAGGCTTTTTCCCACATAGCAATAACTTCGTTGGCTACAGTTGCGCAAGCTACAGAGACATTTTGCTTTCCCACCTTAATGTGATAAAAATACGTTTAAGGACATCACTGTTAGTTGGAAGCTGCTTCTCAGAAAAACCCTCTTCCAGCACTTGTCCGACCAACCAGACTTCACACTTGTTTCTGGTTTTTGCCATAATTCTGAGGGAAAAAGTTTTACCACCTGTTAGTCTTAATAATAATATAATATAATCATTAATCACTCACCTAAATTATATTATGACTTGATTACTGTAAGAAAGTTGTAAAGTAACATGAAGTAACCTTTCTAGAACAGTAAACTTGTGAAAATATCAGTAATTATAGATGAAAAAGCAAATAAAACATCATATAATCCATAAAGGGAAAAAATGGAAATTCTAGAATAGTTATCCTGAAGGAAGATTTTCTAGAATTCTCTCTAAAGAATATAGGGGGGTTACTGGACCATTCCTGAAAATGACCTACTTATCTTCCAATTTTATTTATGAATTTTATATACCAAATTTAAGAGGACATCACAAAATAAATAAATATATTTGCCAGAAAAATGAAAATTTCCTCATGAGGGGTAAAATAGATATGCATTGAGGGGTGGGATAACAATAAGCTCTTGTCTTAATATTTTGCATGAAGTCTTTATTCATGACATATTACTTGTTTAGTATGTGTGCGTGAGCCATCATAAATTTCGATTTTTCGAAACGGCCTATATATATATATATATGTTACAGTCAATGTGTAAAACTAGTCATTTCGCGTAATACCTAAAAATTTCAGGCATTTTGCGTAATTCGATTAAACGATTAACGACTTCGTGAGGGTTAGGTTAGGTTAGATTAGGTTAGGCTAAATTAGTAATGTTATTACCTATGTATAAGGGTCAATCGAATTACGCGAAATGCCTGAAATTTTTAGGCATTACATGAAATGACTGGTTTCACAGATTGACCATAACATATATATATATATATATATTTATATATATATATATGATACTTATATATAACAAACTGGTACCAAACAATGTTCAAGATTAAAATGAAAGGCGGATTCCATTTAAAATAAAAAAAATCCATATATACTGTAAATTAGATAACACGTGTGAGACGGGATTTCTCACTGCCAATCCAAACGACATAGCGTAAAACTTAGCTTCAAACTCAAATTTACAACCTTTAACGCAAAGTTTCATTTAATAAGTGTTTTGTTCAACTGAAAAAATATCCAAATCGGATCACCTGAAGATCAGGGCCCCCAGCCTTCTTTAGTTAGCTTTATAAGGCTAACTAACGAAAATATCACGACCTAACCAACCAATCGTCAAGGGTGTACAGTTGACCCTAACGATTAGTTAGGTTAGGTCGTGATATTTTCGTTAGTTAGCCTTATAAAGCTAACTAAAGAAGGCTGGGGGCCCTGATCTTCGGGTGATCTCAGAAATCTTATCTTTAGAAAGTTAAGCGTACCATCAACAGGGGGACTTTATTGAGTAAAGAACGTACATCAAAAGTAGCTAGTTTGAAATTGTGGTGATTAGGAAACTTTATTTTGTTAATAAGATTTATGTTATTCACAACTTGAGATTAACAATCCGGTCAAACCATAGGAGTTAATAAAATGACTAACCAATTAAATATTAAATATTAGCCATGTTAAATCTAATTCTATAGTTACTATGGGCAAAAATAATATACTTATATATATATATATATATAATATATATGTGTGTGTGTGTGTGTGTGTGTGTGTGTGTGTGTCCCAAAATATAGGCGTTTATTAACCTTAATTAAATAACATGTTCAGTGTAATCTCCATTTTTTCTAACACAACCTTTGGTTTGGTTAACTTCCGCCCGAATTGTTCATTCTGACGAAGGTCAAGCTTTTCACTCCACCTTAGATCTACAGTTTAACGTGGAATCCGAAACACGCCCCATCAGTAGCCCAGCGTCTTAACCACTAGGCCACCTAGGGTACCCATTTATCTACCAACCACTTTCTTTATTGTGTGGAAGAATGAACAACTGGGTTTTGCTGCGCCCCGGCTGCCGTCGGGTCTCGAACCCGGGCCCGATGGTTTCGTAGTCAGCGACGCTAACCACTACACTCATTTGAGATATTGTTGATTACCTTATAGACTTTGGTCTTTAAGTCTTCAAGTGTCTTAGGCTTGGTAGAATAGATTCTGTCTTTTATGGAACCCCACGAAAAAAAATCGGGAGATGTAAGGTGAGGTGAGTATGGGGAGAAGGGGAGCGATTCCACTGGCTTATGAAGGGAGATTAGTCACCCGGAAAAAATGTTTCCTCAAAAAGTTGTGAGTTTCACAAGCAGTGTGTGGAGGTGTTCCATCCTACTGAAACCATTGGGAATCTGGGATAATACAGTTTCCTCAAAAAGTTTCGTACAAATTAAAAAAAAAGTTATTGCTTTAAGTATGAAATGATGAAAGAACGGTTTTAAAATACAATATATGCATCTTTTACCAAAATCCGGACTCTTCTTTATATGTAGAAAGTTACATTTTTTATTATGTAGTTTTGCGTTCTGAGTTCGAAAAAGTTATTCATTTTTTGGAGAAATGAAAAATAAAAAAAGTTACAGCAATTTTTTTTTATAATATTATATAAAAAATATAATATAATATAATATAATATAATATAATATAATATTCAGTCGATATACGTAAATAATGGTAATAAAAATTGCTGTAACTTTTTTATTTTTTATTTCTCCAAAAAATGAATAACTTTTTTTTAACTCAGCGCGCAAAACCACATAACAATAATATACTTTCTAATTATAGATGGTCCGGATTTTGGAAAAAATCCTACAGTATTTATTAGTTATTGAGTAATGAAAGATTAGAAATGTATAGATGCAAAAAAACTTCACTTTTTTCTACGTGAAAGTCACAATATGCTAATAAAAACCCACTCTAATAGACAGAGTTTATTTCCACAACAGTTTCGATGCCCACTGGCATCCTCTTCGGGTGGATACAGAAAAACGAACTCTGTCTATTAGAGTGGGTTTTTATTATCAAAATATATAGATGTACGTGGATATAGGGTATATGCGGAAAAAAAAAACCAGTCCGTTACCTTTTTGAAAAAGAAACCCCCAATAATAAAATATACATGCATTATACAATAACTGGCAAATGAAAATAGGGACATTTATTTGGGACACCTTATATATATATATTATATACAGATTGTCTCAGAAGTCCTGCCTTTTGGGACACCCTGTATATATATATATATATATATATATATATATATATATAAGTAGCATCTCAGCGTCTTCCTCCCCCTTTAAACTTTAAACAAAAAATATAATTAAGCTACTTTTATTCCAAACTGTCTACCGCAAACTCCATTTTTTTTTAAATTTGTGGAAATGAAAAGCGAATCCCAATAATTTGTTTAAGTATCGATAAACAAAATGTTAAATTTTTTTTCCCACAGTGGAAAAAAAAAGTTTGCACGTGTGGGTAAATGTTCATCATTTCTAATTTTTAGATTTTTGAGGGATGACGTCACGGAAGACACAATTAGTAAAATTTTTAATTCTCTTTTATGAAAACTATTGGAGGAGAAAGTTCTTTGAAATTTGTTAAAACTAAAATATGGCTTCAAGGTTTACGAGTATCAGAATGAGTGTGTGTGTGTGTGTGTGTGTGTGTGTGTGATGGTAAAAGAGAATGCGTGTAACATGAGGTGTGTGTGTGATGGTAAAAGAGGATGCGTGTAACATGAGAGATGTGTGTGTGATGGTAAAAGAGGATGCGTGTAACATGAGGTGTGTGTGTGTGTGTGTGTGTGTGTATGTGTGATGGTAAAAGAGGATGCGTGTAACATGAGGTGTGTGTTGTGTGTGTGTGATGGTAAAAGAGAATGCGTGTAACATGACAGACCACCGAAGAACGGACTAAGCGTAAAAATTACTAATAATACTAAAAAGAAATCTTACACAAAACACGACTCAGTGTCGTACATTTCGGAATGTACACATTTACATTTTATTACATTACCTAAAATCAGTACGACCAAGAATGAAAAGACACGAGCGAAATAAATATTAAGAAGATTGACATAAAGAAACTAACAAGATGAAAGGACTAACAAGATGAAAGGTCAGTATAGCTAAAAAAAAAAAAAAAAAAAATCGAATTTGAGCTAAGCTTTTATGCTAAAAAAAAATTACACGAATTACACGATCCTTACTAGATATTTTTTCTTTTTTTGTTCCATTACTCGCAAAATCGTGGTGGTCAGATTTGAAATGAATAATGAATAGGTCAAGTTTTATATAAACACAAAACTAAAAGATCTTTTCCCATTTTCAGTGATTCCCAAGTTGTCTTCGGTGACAAAGAGTGAAAAATATGAAAATAGGAATCTTAAACGAAGGAATTCTTAAATCAACCGATTCCCATTCCAAATATAGGAATTTTCCACTTTAGGCTGCAGTTTCTCACAGAAAATATTCATCGGGCATGCAAATGAGTCACCCGAATAAGTCACTCAGATGAGTCACCGAAATGAGTCACTCGGATGAGTCACCGAAATGAGTCACCCGAATAAGTCACTCAGATGAGTCACCGAAATGAGTCACTGAAATGAGTCACCCAAATGAGTCACCCAAATGAGTCACCCTTTCCCAAATCGGGACACTCTTTTCCCCAAATCTGAAATTCTCCCTTTAAGGATTCTCGCTTAGTTTTCTAGATACGAGTATATGGATTTAATTAATTAATAAGTCGGTACCTCACTTATACAAAGATGCTCACACACACACACACCACACACACACACACACACGTGTGTATATGTGTATGTGTATGTGGTACACGTTTTATTGACTTTAGATCTCATTCGTTTCATTAATTTTTAGTTGTTTTGATATTATATAAATATAATTTATAAGGAAATCTGTCGAACGCATTATCTTTAATGGGGAGAACAAATAATTTAATGTCCGCAATTACGGATATAAATAAAGAGAAAAGAGCTAATTTCATATTAGTTCGTAGGATCGTATCTCAGTGGGGGAGGGGGAACGAACGAGAGAGAAAGAGAGAGAGGAATGATATTGTCGCGTCGCAGTAAAATAACAATTTTAAAAGCGTCTTTAAAGATGTATTCAACTCGAAAGGGGGAGTGGGGGAATTTGTGTGTATATATATATATATATGTATGTATATATATATATATGTGTGTGGGGGGGGGTGAACTAGAAAGACACGACGAGAAGTTCATCTGAGAAATTCTGAGGACTGTTTTTGCTGACTTTGACTTCCTTTGTTTGGGTTGTCTTCTCGGATGGTGATGGATAGGGTCGATTCAGATAGATAGAGAAGAGAGCGAATAATTCCCCACTATATTTGAGGCGTTTCATTATAAGATGCCTCTTACACGCTTCTATAGTCGTCAATAAAGAGAAAGAAACGGCCGCCCGACGAGGAGTTATGTCCACATTTGTTCTCGTTTCGCTCCTGGTTATGGATGGAGACTCAAAATACGATTCTGATTATTTCAGATGGGACATTTTACACTGATATGATTTCTGGTTATTGGGAGAAAGATACGCCAAACACGCGTAAATTCCCCGAAAGAAGATATACTAATAATGGTAAACTTCACCAATAATGTTATTTGCCCAAGTCGACATTACATTAAGAACTTTCTATGGAAAATTTCCTCTGTAGGTTGTTTGAGTTAGATTAATTTAGTATGCGCTTATAAACAAAGTTTTCCTTTAATTATTATTAATTTATATTATATATATATATATATATATATATATATATATATATATATATATATATATGGATGGAAAATACCCTCAGAATACGAAGCCCAAAGCTTTTTAATGCGCTACCAAAAGACGTGACGAACCTCCAGCACACCAACCTGAATAACTTAAAAAACCAGCTGGACAGATTTCTGTGCAAAGTCCCTGACCAGCCATGCGTGGCTGGCTACGATGGCAGAAGATCAGACAGCAATTCCCTCCTTCACCAAACACCGCAAATAAGGCGGGATGCTGCATAGGGGTTGACCGCAGGTCAATCCTGAACCGTCGTTCAAACTCACATAAAGTAACATAAAGTAAGTATATATAATTTATAATTTATATGTAATTTATAATTTATATATAATTTATAATTTATATATAAGTTATATATAATTTATGAGAGAGATTTGTTTTAGACTGTCATTCCATAAGAGTTATATTTATTTATTACAGTTTGTGACATATGAATAAGTCAAGAGGCCTTTCCATATTCCCCCAAGCGTCCTCAGGTGACCAGTCCTTATCCGATAAAGTGAATGCGTAAATCAAGTCACTTCACATAGTGCCTGTGACCTTTAATCACAGGCTCTAAGCATTGCTAACCTAACGTAACCTACACTGAAAAAGTTAGTCTTAAAATTTCAATTAAATATACTTAGTCAAAAAACTTTTGGTTGACGTGATAAAATACTGCACGGGGTGGTCACAAAGTCCCTTTGTATGAAAAATAACATGTAGATATGCTGTAATTTCACTGCAAAGAGACTTTGTGGCCACTCTGTATACCTAGTCAAATCGTATTTATTGGTTTGACTTTGTTTTTCAGAGTCAGTCAATAGTTCATTTATTATGGTTACCTTGGTTACCTTGGTTTTTCTTCCGCCCGAATTGTTCATTCTAACGAAGGTCAAGCTTGTCACTTCACTTTAGACCTACAGTTTAACGTGGAATCCAAACTACGCCCCACCAGCAGCCCAGCGTCTTGACCTACCCAGGGTACCCATTTATTTACCAACCAAATTTTTTTATTGCGTGGAAGGATGAACAGCTGGGTTTTGCTGCGCGCCGCCTGCCGTCACTGAGTCTCGATCCCGGGGCCGATGGATTCGTAGTCAGCGACGGTAACCACTACACCACTGAGGGGCATTATTATGCTTAAATTATGCTTACAAATTTCAAATTTTTTTAGGCATACATGAGCAAATCGTTTAAAATATAATATAATTTAGTCTGTGCTAGTCTGCTGTATTCAATATGTAAATATTGAATTGAATGTGATTGTGAAATTCTATTGAATATTTTGGGTTAATGAAATTTTGGTTGTCGGTAAATCGTATTTATTGGTTGGACTTTGGTCTTCAGATTCGGTTAACATTTCTGTTATTATGTAAACAGATTTAAAAATATTTAGGCATAATGTAAATGGTTACATTTAAAATATAATAATTTGACGAAATAATTTTTATTGTTTCGAGCAGGCAAATATTTGACGAGCTATACTTGTATAATAATAAAAATTTTTTGTCATTTAAATAAAACTTTCTGTCAGTTGTCAGTTTAAACGAACAATTTTTTCTGTGTAACTTAACTTCCACTAAGTGTTTAAGGGTTACATGTATTAAGTTATTAACTGTAACACACACACACACATATATATATATATACACATACAGTATATACTTCTTTTCTTCGTATATACAGACATCCACAGACGAAAATAAGAAGGATATTTGACAAATCAATAAATAATTCTTAAAACGGTATTATCAGGCGAATCCATACATTAAACTAATGTTGTTTACAGAACCTTAAAAAAAAGAACTTATTTAAGTCACCCCTTTTTCCGGGAAGGGCGGGGGGTTGGGGGTGGGGGGCTAAAAATATGAAGGTGAAAAATTCACATTCTTAGAAAATTGATTCATCCGGAATTTCACCCATAAATAAATTAAAATTGGATCAATTTTCTTCTTACGAATTGTTTTTCAGGAGTAAATAATTTATTTGGAGTGCAAATCGCATTTCAACATAGCACCGAAACCAGTTTTCATTATCGAATTACTCCGAATTTGTTGACATTATATCCGCGTCATTAAATGAAAATTCAATAAATCTTTAATAAAATATTATAACTGTTCTCTTGCATGCTCGTAAGGAAGGATTTTCAAGTATTCTCAAATCTCTATATGATAAATGAATCAATGATGATTCTTTGCGAGTAATTTTTAATAATTTTAAGGATCAATAATGATCATAATTTTTAATAATCATAATTTATCATAACTAGCGTTTAATGTACCATAGAAAAATGACGCAAAAATGTGTTCGCAGCGTGTTATTTACGACGAACAATAACGTCAGTATATAATAATAATGATTGGGTTTGTTTGACCTCCTTCGCAACATCTAAGGTCATATAACGGAGGGGACTTACAGTTTGACGTGGGATCCGAACCACGGGTCGCTGCATAACCTGGACACGGAGGACGGTTTCCCATACAACTACTACCCAGACCCAATGTCGCTTAACTTCGCTGATCAACGGGAAGCGGTATCACGACATTGGCTACGACGTAGCCAACGTCAGTATATGAAATTGTGGCTTTAAAATAACGTTAACGTTTATTTTTTAATAATTTTCTTTTATATTTTTACGTCATTAAAAATTATTAATATTTTTTATTTCAAATGTGTTTGGTAAGAAATCTAAATGAGTCATTGGATCACCTGAAGATCAGGGCCCCCAGCCTCAATTACCAAATGATATCTTCGTTAAAACTAACGAAAATATCACGACTTAACCTAACCAATCGTCAAGGGCGTACAGTTGACCTAACCGGGCATTTAATTTAATTTATTATTAAATTTGGTACTGTAAAGCAAAAAACAAGAATATATGGGGGCCCTGATCGTCAGGTGATCCGAGTCATTTCCGTATTCAGATGTCGTCAAACGATATTAAACTAAGTTTGTCGTTATTTACGTGTGTCATAGTTGTAGTCATGAAATAATGTTACTGTAATCTTACGCAGCTAATGTTTAATTATCGTTCCATAAATTAATGAGATTTAATATATCTCTTATCTTAAACCTTAGATATACAGGGTGTTCTAAAATTACCTTGTAAACTTTTATATGTCTGTCGATCAGTCGTAGGACGTTGTGAACAATGTGTTCGAGTCGAAGAAAGAGACACACTGAACATCTAAAGTAAACAATTATTTTTGTTGTATTTGAAATAAAACTGCTAAATATCGTATAATTTTTGTTAAGATATTGCGTTCATATAAAAGTTTATTTGGTAATTTTAGAACAGCCAAGTTTACTCGGTAATTTTAGAATACCCTGTACAATAAAATATAGGCCCCCCGCAAGAATGAAATGAGTGTCCAAAATTAAATATAATTTTATATTTAACGTGTATATATATATCAACGTAAAGAACGACGCTTGTATAGAAGAACATTCCGCGCAAGATGAGGAGGGAGAACGAACAAATGAAAAAATGAGGTAACCACCCGGGAATCGAACCCGGGGCATTGGTTTCTGCGCGTATGTAGGAGAATTACGACTTCTGATCGAGTGAGGCCCATGGTGTAGTGGTTATCATATCTGACCGGCAATCGGAAGATCCCGGGTTCGATTTCCGGGTGGTTACCTCATTTTTTCATTTGTTCGTTCTCCCTCCTCATCTTGCGCGGAATGTTCTTCTATACAAGCGTCGTTCTTTACGTTAATTATACTGTGTGTTGTTTGCAGTTGAAATATATATATATATATATATATATATATATATATATATATAAGCAAACAACCACAGGGAAAAGGAAAAAGAAACACGAAATCCGAGCGCTTTCGTGATATATTCACATCTTCAGGGACAAGAAAGAAATACGATATTTTTGAAGAACTGAATATATCACGAAAGCGTGTTTCTTTTTCTTTTTCCCTGTGGTTGTTTGCTTATTAATAAGATCACGTGTTATTCTCTGATTTCACTGCATATATATATATATATATATATATATATATATATATATATACATACTCGTGTGTGTATATATATCAAAGATATATAATAACTAAACACGTGCAATCGACATCTTGTAGCCTTTTCATGTGTTTCATGAAGGGTTTGGACACGTTGGGACATCAATGCGATTAGATTTTGAATGACATCATGGTCCAAATTTTTGCTGAAGTCTAGTCAATATTTCCTTTAGATTTGATACAGATGTTGATGTTTTCTGCAGTTGGTGATCAAGAAGCTTCAGACGTGCTCAACAGGATTCATTTCTTGGGTTCTCAGAGATCAAGGAAGAACTCTTAATTCATCTTGTTTCTTCCACTGAGTGGTGCATTGTCAGGTGTGATAGGATCAGTGATGGGCACCGTTAACCAAAAAGTTAACTTCGATAACGATAATCCGTTAACCCCAATTTTTAACTCCGATAACGATAATCCGATAATTTTACTACAAAGTTAACGGAAGTTAACGATAATCCGTTAACGATAACTATTTCTTTACTAACATTTAAAAAAATCAAGGAAAAAAGCTTTAAAACCCATAGAAAATGTTTATTTATGCAAAATCCAACAATAAATAGGTATTTAACTGTATTTTTATCAAGTTTTGCAACTTTTTTGCTTAATAACTTTTTTTATTTTTAATAAAAAATGTACTGATTACATGTTTTGAAACCCTTGTAACCACTAACCATTAACTAAATTTTAATTTACCAGAGAATTATTATGGCGGGAACTGAAAGGTAAAATTAAATTTTAGGCACATTTATTAAAGACTATGACACAATGTGCTGGTTGCCCTTCAGAAAGACCAACTTCTCAAAGTTAGGCCCAACTGCCAGTCTTGACCTCTTGGGCCTCAGGATGTCCTTGCCGAGAGAGAAGAGCCGTTCCACTGCGGCAGAGGACGGAATTGGCAGACTGAAGTTATGGCGGTTTGAATTCATTCGCGGAGCGGTGATCTTCCGTGAATGACTGACTCCTCGCAGTTAACGTGTTAACGGACTTTAACAGACTAAATATCGAGTTATCGGAAGTTAACTGGTCCGATAACGATAAATGGAAATTAACTTCCGTTAATAGTCCGTTAAAAAAAGTTAACTTCGTTAATTAACTGGTATCGGATTAACGCTTTAGTGCCAAACACTGGATAGGATGCACAGTTTTCTTGCAACAAATGCGTGCTCAACTGGATTTTCCTTGATGGAAGAAAGGAAGAAGATGGTTCTCAAGGATGGATGCATATTTCCTGCATGGAATTCACAGTTCCCTCGACGAATACTAGGTTCGTCTTAAGTTCCAATATTTTTTGGTGCTTATTTTATTCCTGCGGAGCTTAGAATTATTGTTAATGTTCACAGTGTTCATAGTTTATTGTTCAATGTTCACTGTGTTCATAGTTTATTGTTCAATGTTCACTGTGTTCATAGTTTATTGTTCAATGTTCACTGTGTTCATTGTTCAATGTTTACTGTGTTCATTATTAATTGTTCACTGTGTTTATTGGTCATTGTTCAATGTTCATTGTTTTTACGAAGTGTAAAAAAAAGGAGTAAATGTACTTTGCAAGAAAGTAAAGTATTTTAAGAGTAGATTGTCAGTAGATCGAAAGTATGATAGTTCGAAAGTTATAAAGTGAACTGAGTAGATGAAACGGTTCTCTTCCTAACGAGAGATGACCTTTAAAACTAACTGATAAATACACGAAACCCACTTCCAGAGATTAAACAAAATCTTTCATTTTAGTCTTAACACACCTTCGGTAAATAATGTTACCCCAAATAATAATAATAATAATAATAATAATAATAATAATAATAATAATAAAATTTATACGCTTCGGTGATAGGTTAGACAAATTACATACAAAGTGCCTCAAAATTCACACAATCCAAAACAGGAAGCTGATAAATTTTCGATCAAATAACACAGTGCAACCCAACAATTCTAAATGTACCCTAATTTAGAATAGGTTAGGTCCTAGTCAGAAGATTGGAGTGTAGTGTGTTGTCTGATAGCGAAGGAGAGCTGAACCACTCTTCTTTACGGAAACTGTAATTTCTGAACGATAAAGCTATCACTGAACATGCTACATGTTACATGCTGAAGAACGTAATGCGTGGTTCCAAAACGATGGGCCCGATGGGTCACCACTTCATACAGCCACAGAGCTTCTTCATCGATAGAATAATAAACAAGGGACTTTGACCGCCCCGATCCTCAGACTTGACTCCATCGGATTATTTTCCATGGGAGACGCAGAAAATGACTCCGTGAACCTCGGAGACCTTGATTTTTTTGGCTCTCTTTTTTATAAAGGGAGGGTATTTTTGCGGGCACCCTTCCTTGGCCCCTCCTTTCTACATAAAAAAAATAAAAGAACAGGAGTATGATAACAATCCTATATTTGGATACTTTTGAAGCGCAACAAAACGTCCTGCATCCACAAAATCACGCTCGCTATTCTGTAGCAGCTTTGCATATATGCCCAAAGTTTATTCAAGAGGTAATGGCCACTTTTAGCAAATTTTGTGAGGTAGCGTGTGTATATTCTTTCCCATCTTCCTTTACTAATGTAATAAAACTTCCCGAAAGTAAAAAGTTTTCATTCGTGTTTTTATTTAGTTGGGCAACTTTTGGGACATCCTGTACATACGTCGGATATTGTAAATTGTAAATGTGTGAAAATCACGCCTACAAACTCTTCAGGAAAGTAATAAATATTAATAATGTGGCATTTGAGATTGCATAGCTTCCTTCTTTACGTTCAAGGTCATATGACGTACGAAAAGTATACTGTACAGCTTTACACGAGATCCAAACCAGAGAACGTTCACCCATCCAACTACGTGACAGCCCTAACGACGTCATCTACGGAGAGCGGTGTTGTGACGTATCTACGACGTAGCACATAGCGCCATCATGAAAGTAAATAAGTACATATGCACGTAAAAAACTACGAAAAACTACTGAAAAACTACGAAAAGTTATAATGAAAAAAAGTGTGTAAACAATTTTTTTATATACTTACAATTAACGTTCAGCTGAATTCGTATACTGACAATTGGTGGAACTCCATTTTTGGCGATGCAGAAATATGCCCCCATTTGTTTCCTGGTCACCCCTATTAGGGTTAAATTTTCCCCTTGAACTTTTTCCACTAGAAAGATAAAAGGGGACATTTTTAGAGTAAGGAATTAAGGGTTCTTCATGCTAATAAATGACCCCCGGTCACCCACCGGAAAGGATAACAATTTGGGGTTTAAAGAAGCTTACATTGGGGAGCGATAAGAGAGAATGAGGAAACCCCCTATTTGTTTTGTCATACCGGAAAACTAATTGAAACAGAATATCTATACACACACACACACACACACACACACACACACATATATATATATATATATATATATATATATATATATATATATATATATATATATATATCTTTTTTTTGTAAGTGAAATAAAATAAAATTTACTCCTTATTCCTAATTAATCTGATACTAATTTAAGGTCAGGTTAGCTTAAATTAGCTTAGATTAGAGTAGGTTACTCTACGTTAAATTAGGTTATAGGTTTAGCACGTCAACATATAGAAACGAATAGACTCTTATTTCGTGAAAAATGGCTACGAGTAAGGTCGGGCGCGGAATAGTTCAAAGCTGTACAGGGTGGCCACAAAGTCCCTTTGCATGAAAAACAAGGTCAACATACAGATATGCTGTAATTTCACTGCAAAATGGACTTTGTGGCCGCTTTGTAGAGGGACCAAAATCATTTGCAGAGGGAATTAAATGATAAATTTGGAGTATCTTTTCCTCCAAAAATATTCTCGAACCTTTTTCGTATTTGGAGCGTAGACATACAGGTGACGTTGGGTTAAATTAACACAAGTCAGGTTTTGGAGGATTATATAGACAGGTTTTATTAATAGTAAATGAAAATTGAACTAGTTCACCCCAATAGTTAGGGGTGTCACGTGCGTGCAACAAGTACAGGAGTGGACCATAAGTCTCTTTGCCTTCGTATTATAACGAAACTCACTTCGGTAAAGCGATTTATGGCCCACCCTGTACTTCCGGCACCTGTACTGCATCGTGCTTTTCATGTTAAAAGTACTAAGGTTAGGTTAAGGTTTGTAAGGTTAAATTGGTCAGCTTTTAATAGACTCAATAAATATATACCTCACTTATACTTAGGTGTGTGTTGCGTAGGTAACTGGGCACAAGTAAAGTGTGGTGTATGATAATTCACAGATGTATTGGGGTACTTTTTTGTGAGGTAACACTTCTGGTACCTCAGACCATCAAAAAAATTATATAAAAAATCTAGAAACGTTTTTCTAAGTTAGGTGAGGCTAGATTAGCGACTACCTCGCTATTTAATGACTCAACAAGAAACACCCTTCGAGCCCTCAATTACGTCCGAAAATCACGCCCTTCTCAGTTCGATGGCATTAAGGTCAGGTTAGGTTAAATTAGGTTTGGTTAAATAGTATTTTAGATGTGTAAATTTAATAAAAAGTCGCTACCTCGCTTGTGCGAAAATGCGCCCACATATGTGTGTGTGTGTGTGTGTGTGTGTGTGCGCGTGTGTGTGTGTGTACGTGTGGCTTTGTGGGTATTTTAAAAAGCAATAAATAAGAGTTGTTTATTTTTATTTAGTGTTTCTGGGAATTTATGCAAATAAATCACGAATGTCCTCGAAATAATTTTGAATAAAATAAAGAATATTCCTTTTACAATTTATGTTTGTCGCCATTTTAGAAAAATGTGTAAAAAGTGGGTTATTAGTAAAATATAATAATTTTGTAATGCAAACAATATATTGTGTGTGCGTGTGTGTGTGTGTGTGTGTATATATATATATAATATATACCGTATGTGTATGTGTGTGTGTGTGTGTGTGTGTGTGTGTGTGTGATCTTGGCTACCTTACGAAACTGCAACAAACTTTAGAACACACACCTACACGAATGTACATGTAGCGACACTAGCAGTGTCGCCATACTTTTAGGTTTATTTATTTATTTAAATTCATTAAATATCATGAAAAAAGAGATATAGGTAAGGTTAGGTTAGATTACGCTAGATTAGGTCAAATTAATTAGATTATTTAGATTAGGTGATTACACGTCACTATCCACAACTAAAAATGTTAAAATTCGAGGTAGTTAAAGATGTGTGTGTGTGTGTGTGTGTGTGTGTGTGTGTGTGTGTGTATGAATAATAAATAGATTTAAAGTGGTGTGCCTCTCGACTCCAAATTTGGCTTTTAAACTCGACGTATTCCAATCAATCTTTCCTTCAGAGTCGTTCAAATTTGTATCTAATTTGCCTGTATAAACGAAACGATTAAGAGTGCCTCCTTTCCCTAATGCCGCGTCCCTGATGGCACTTTCTTCTTACTGTAGATGTAATCCCTGCCGGAAGTCGCCATCCGGATGGGGTTCTTGTCCTCCCGCCGCCACTCCACTGTCGGCGTAGGGTAACCCACAGCGTTGCATCTCAGGATGACATTATCCCCCTCGTTTATTGTGGTTTCGGAAGAAGTTTTCTCGTCAATTATATTTGGTGGCACTGAAGAAGGAGAAGAAGAAATTAATAAGGCAGGGGTGAAAGTTGGGGGAGGTGGGGGCGGAAGACAGGGAGAGGAAAAGGGGTAGATACAAAGGAGGCCCTGAATTAGAATAGATTAGTTGGTTTTTATATAACTCAATAAATGTAAACCTCATGTATGCGGAGATGAGTGTGTGTGTGTGTGTGTGTGTGAGTGTGTGTGTGTGTGTGTGTGTGTGTATTTTCTCTTTATATATATATATATATATATATATATATATATATACACACACACACACACTGCTGTAAAAATGATGTCTTCATCGAGCTCATTCCATGCTATTAAATTCACTCTCGAAGGTGAGTGGCATCTAAAATATTTTCTCTGTAAAATTTGTAAATAAAACGTCCCCAGTGACGCACAAGGCTCATTTGGTATAATGGAGGACACATTGAACAATTACTGCGTTAATATTTTATTCAATTTATTTTTTTTCATTGCAAACTTCTTTAATGTTCAGCTAAATCTCTAATTACCCTCCTTATCTGCTTTATTTTTTGATGCCTATTGTTTAAACTGAATTTGTAAAAAGACTACTCATCCGATCTAAATAAACTACCTCTCTTCTCAAAGACAATATAAAGGGTTTAATATGATTTCTGCTTTATTTAGTTGTCCAAGGAATTATGTCTTTGTTTGCCCGGAGAAAAGAGGTGAACATTTTTTGGGGGAGATACAGTATATATAATTATATATATATATATATAATATATATATATATATATATATATATATAGCCTACAGGGTGTAACAAAAGTGCTTAATTATTATAGGCTATTTATTTTATTGAGTTAAATGCTCGAATTGTTTGCACGTATTAAAAGTTGGTATGTATAGTATATTTACTTTATTGAATTCACGAGGAATGCGTCAAAATTAGTGAGAATGTATTCTCCGATGTTGGAGCTAACATAGTTACCACAATTCGCACGTGTAAACAGCATTCTGGTATGAAATTCGAACATTTATTTCAATAAAGTAAATATCATATGAGTAAAGACTTTTGTTACACCCTGTAGGCTTATATACTGTGACGATGTGAATACACTACTATATATATATAAAGATTACCGGTTATTACTGCTTCT
>JAJOZX010002976.1:470000-500000 GCA_023014485.1 Bathynomus jamesi | reverse complement strand
TGCGGATAGCTGGTAAGGGAAGCTATATTTTTGGGGCCTCTTTGCGAGTGACCCGTTGCCCACGTCGGGCTAACATTATGAAAAAGAAAAAACTATAGTGTTTGTCATTTACCATTACTTATTCGGAGTATAGTGGATTTAATTTTCCCGGAAGAGTTCCTTGTTCCATGCACGGTCTGTATGTATCATATATATATATATATATGGGATGAATTTCACAATTAGACACGTGAAATGAATGAATGATGCAAACTCACAAGGAAAAAGAAAAATGATTCCAAGGTCTTTCGTGTATTCAGAAGTACACTTCGTCAGGGAATGAAGGGTGGAGGCAAGATGACCAAAATCTATACAACGGGACAGAAAAACAAAAAGATTGACACAAAATTAACAAGAGTTGATTAGAGGCAAAAGGTGCCGTTACATCGAAGAAGTGAAAGGTTTGCCTTAAAAGTAGCTCAGTATGATGAAATGTTTGATATATCTTCTTGTGAATGCTATGATGAAGGAATTGACAGAAAATCTTGCAGGTGTAAGGATAAAATACCAATGGCAGAATGGGAGTCTTTTGTGGGTCAAAAACAAAGAAAAAATCAGTTATGACCAATTGATCGCATAGCTAGTTCAACAAAGAAGAGATCTTTAGCAAGAGCCCAAGAAGCACAAAACCGTCAACTAAAAGCACAAGAAGAAATGACTGAAGCCACCAATGTTTTACCATCGGAATTTATAGAAAATACCGAAGAAGACATGGAGTCAGAGAGTCAAGATGTGGATTATGAGGCCGATTTAGAATTGACTGAGAATATTCAGAACAGGTACTCCTATAAAAACCTAGCATTAACAGCAGATTGTTATCGTGTAAGTTGTAGAGCTGCAGCTGCAATAGTCAATGCAGCTTTAAAAGATATGGGGATCCTTAACCACACCAACATGCTTGACAGAAAGAAATTAGAAAGAGAAAGAAATCGCATGGGTGAAACAAATACTTTTAGGTCTAAATCCGAAAATCTGAAGATTTGATGGAAGGAAAGATAACACATTAACTAAAAGTGGAAAGATAAAAGAACACTATGTTATTGTGAAAGAACCTGGAAGCATCTATGTAGACCATGTTACACCAGATAATGGAACTGCTCGCTGCATAGCAGAAGAGTTGATAACTATTATTACAGACTCGAACAGCACAGATACTATCAAAACTTTACTGTGTGATGGTACTCCTGTAAATACAGGAAAAATTGGTGGAGCCAAAAAACTGGTTGAAATTCATCTTAACAGACCAGTGCAGTGGTTGGTGTGCCTCTTGCATTTGAATGAGCTGCCTTTTATGCACGTCTACAAAGCCATTGATGGTAAAACAACAGGTCCAAATATTTTTGTGGGCTCAATTCGGAATAAATTGAAAAGATTTAACAAAATTGGAGGCAGTCAAATATTCTCGCATAAAGGGAAACATTAAAGAAATTCAAGCAAATGTTGTGAAGGAGCTAAGCAGTGATCAAAGAGATCTCTATGATATGAGTCTGGCAGTGCAAACTGGAGACACTTCTCAAGATCTGTCCACTCGATCCCCAGGTACCCTTCACCATGCTCGCTGGCTAACTCTAGCCAACAGGGTCCTTCGATTATATATCTCAACGCCAAATCTCGATAAAAACCTTCAAGATATAGTCAAGATTATTATGCACTTCTATGCTCCAGGATGGTTTTGGATAAAATCTCATCCTAATGCAACTGATGGTGCATATAACTTTTGGCATTTAATGTGCTTGCTTCGAAATTTAGATGAGCAACATAGATCAATCATAGAACCAGTATTAAAGAATAACGCCTACTTTGCCCACCCAGAAAATATACTCATATCAATGGTAACTGACAAGAGACTAGAAATTAGGGAGCAAGCTATTCAGAAAATCATCCTTTCAAGAACAGGATTTTCAGGTACCAGAAACTTTGAGTTGCCTCGAACCCTCAGTTTCCAATCTACTGAATACACCGAGATGATCGATTGGCAAAAAGAGATCATTACTCCTCCACCGCTGCTAAACAATTTTAGCGACGATGAGCTACTACAGGCTCGATGTAAGACACTGGAGATAGCTTCTTTTCCATGCCACAGTCAAAGTGTGGAAAGGGCAGTGAACCTAGTAACAAAGGCATGTCAGGAAGAATAGGATATGACAACCGTCAAAAGTTTATCTTAACTCATTAGAATCAAGGCGAAAACTGCCCAAGTTTGAATGGAAGGCCCAATGGAATGAGTAAGAAACGTATGAAATAAAATTTCCTAATGATATTGAAAATTTCTTCCCTTTTGACGTGATAAGGAACAATGAAAAAGTGAATTGAATTTTAGCACATTTATTATGCCTCTAATTTTTTCTTCTGATATATTGTTGTATTTATTAATTTTCCTAATACTGTACATTATTAAATCAAATATTATACGTTAATAAAGATTTATGTCATCAAAAAACCTGAATGTAGAGTAAGTCTCGTATAAATGGAATATTCTTCAATGTAGGTAAAAAAGTGAAAAATTGTGCCAGGGGTAGGAGGCTTTAAACAGCTAAAATAATTTATGAGGGGGTTCCTGTGTTCCATTCAAACCCCTCACAATATGTACCTTTTCAATATAAAAATTCGACCCGTCCTAATACACAAGCTTGACCTTCGTGAAATGAGGAATCATCGCGCGGAACATTTGAAAGGTTGAAAGATATATATATATATATATATGTGTGTGTGTGTGTGTGTGTATATAAAATATTACCAAGAAAATTTTCTTCCCCCTTTTCAGAAAGACAGATAGACAGCTGGGCCAAGAATAAACCCGGGCTCATTCAACTAGGTTTGCTTTTGCATAAAATTTGGTGAATAATTTTTTTTTTCTTTTTTAGAGAAAATGTCGAGGAAATTTTATTATCGTTTTGTGGACACGTCACTTTTCCGTGTGTTCAGTAATTTACAGAGGGTCAGTGGGTATGGCATTTAGGGACGAAGATAGGGTACATGGTGTTATGAAGCAGTTGTGCCCTAACTATGTGTGCAGTTTTAGCCCCTGCGTGGTTTGAACTGTTTCTCATAATACACTCGTATACAGTTTGGAAATATAGTGTAGTCTAAATACAGGGTGTCCCAAAGGTCCCAATCTACTTCTTGTAAGGGGTGAACAAGAAATAGATTAGGCCTTTTGGGACACACTGTACTTACATCGTAAGCAAATAAATCGGATAATATTGCAATTAGAAAAGAAATTTTAAAATTACCATTACAACATTGGAATACCATTTGGTATCTGGGTATGAAGGTATATGACGTTATACCCTCATACCCAAAATAAACGAGGGGTATATTCAAACTCGCAGATTCAAAAAAGACTTACCATAAACTTCAATACAGCCCACATTCATTTTCATGACGGAGGTGTTTATCTGACACATGTAGCAACCTCTATCGCTTTCCCTGACTCGCTTTATGTGAAGGTTCCAGGTTCGATGCTCGTCGTGGGTTACAGATATCCTCGAGTTATGGGTCACGACCCTCTTCTGAAGACTGAGAATAGTCTGAGAGTCCACTTTCAACCAACCAACCTGACAGATAAGAACAATAGGGCAATTTTCAGTTTGGAAAATAGCTTAAAGGTGAAAGATATAAAAATATATATAACTATATATATATATATATAGGGCAATTTTTAGTTTGGAAAATAGCTTAAAGGTGAAAGATATAAAAATATATATAACTATATATATATATATATATTGCTTTCTGCCGTAATGAAATTTTATTTGCTATCTAAAATTTAATCTATAAACTCTCTATGCGCCTCGGTGGTGTAGTGGTTAGCGTCGCTGATTACGAATACATCGGCCCCGGGTTCGAGACCCGGTGACTGCAGCCGGCGCGCAGCAAAACCCAGCTGTTCATCCTTCCACACAATAAAAAAAAAATGGTTGGTAGATAAATGGGTACCCTGGGTGGCCTAGACGCTGGGCTACTGGTGGGGCGTGGTTCGGATTCCACGTTAAACTGTAGGTCTAAGGTGGAGTGAATAGCTTGACCTTCGTCAGAATGAACAATTCGGGCGGAAGCTAACCAAAGGTTATATATATTATATATAATATGATATATTTATTATATTATGGATTTTCTACAAGCTGAGAAGAATAAATTAAATGTCATCATATTGCGCAATGTCCTACCCTTTGGGTATGGCACTATATGTATTTTACAACGAAATTCCTTCGATAAGACTCTGGAACTGAACGTATTAAGCTATACAGTCTTTCATCTAACAAAATTAAATCTTTCTCATATAATTTTCAAACATTAATAAAAACAAAAAACTATATTTCATATTTTAGTACGTTTACAACTATATGTCGTAATTAAGTTACGTGTTTCTATATATCTTATGAACTATAGAAGATACATTGAATCGAGACAGAAAACTTAGTAATACAAACTGAAGATATTTTATTTTCGCTCTCACACTGACTTCTACATAGCAACACTAACTTTTCTACATAGTAGCACTATCTTTTCTGTATAGCAACACTATCTATTCTACATAGCAACACTATCTATTCTACATAGCAACACTATCTATTCTACATAGTAACACTATCTATTCTACATAGTAACACTATCTTTTCTACAGAGCAACACTATCTATTCTACATAGCAACACGATCTATTCTACATAGTAACACTATCTTTTCTACATAGTAACACTATCTATTCTACATAGCAACACTATCTTTTCTACATAGCAACACTATCTTTTGTTCTATTTCTTTCGATAAACGTTACAGGTCATGTTTTACACTCATTAAAAATTAAGCTCTTGTTTTAAGTCTCTTAATTTACAGAGTGGCTCAGAAGTCTGAACTCATAGGCAGAATTAACTTTTTACTTTTATTTTAACAATTGTTCAAATTGCTGCATGCCACTAACTTGCATACGCATATCAGTTCTCGCACGTACGCTTCTCTCAATTAAATGAATAAATTAAATAACTTAATAAATAAGTCTAATGATCAATGAGTACAGATTTCTGAGACACCTTGTATATACAGAAGGTTGACAAAGGGAAATAGACACCACGATGATTGTCCTCAAGAACAAATGGCAAAGCTCATCAATGGAATGCCAGAACGAGTGTCACCTTTACAAAATGCAAAGGAGAAATCAACACCATTCTAAATATTTTGATTTAATAAATCTATTATTGTTTATTGACTTTTATTATCAAACCGAAATTATGGAAAAACCGAAGGTGTATATGTGTTAATCATTATATATAATATATATATATATATATATATATATATATATATATATATATATATGATGAATTTCACAATTAAACACGTGAAATGAATGAATGATGCAAACCCACAAGGAAAAAGAAAAATGATTCCAAGGCCTTTCGTGTATTCAGAAGTACACCTTATTCCCTGACGAGGTGTACTTCTGAATACACGAAAGGCTTTGGAATCATTTTTCTTTTTCCTTGTGGGTTTGCAGCATATATATATATATATATATATATATATATATATTATATATATATACAGGGTTGTTATAAAGTCCGGGAGGGGTTTTCAAAATAAGTAACTTTTTAATTATTCTGAATAGAACCAAGTAGTACATATGAAAATCTATGACTCTTTTAAAGTTTTTTCCATAGTTCACATCAGCACTTTACGCTTCAACATATCCGTACGTATCTCACCCGCACAGTGCATCGTTCGATTCTATTCTGATTTTTTTATTTTTTCAGATAGATGCACCAGACTTAACCCCTCTATAGCTTCAACTGAAGAAAAAGTAAATTGCGTGTTGTGGTTAGCCTAGCTGAAATATGTTACAGCACTGAGATGCAAGTTCCGACCACAGTACAACAAAAATCCACCATCTGAACATGCAATAAGAGATTGGATGAAAAAATTTAAAGCCACAGGTTCAGTGCATAACAGACCTCGTTCCGGTAGACCAGCTATCAGTGAGGAGAGCATAGCATCTGTTCAAGAAGGGTTCGAAAGAAGCCCAAAAATGTCACTTACCCGCCCTTCTAGATAAATACCCCCCCCCCCCCCCCGTCTCAACAGTCCGCAAGATTTTAAAGGTGAAGTTACATCAATATCCCCACAAAATTCAAGTTGTTCAAGATCTAATGAAGGAGGATTACAGTGCTAGGTTTGGATTCCGCGAAGAATTTCTCACAAGAATCAAGGACTTTTTGAACTTTTTGAACCAATTAACATTTCTTGATGAAGCAACATTTCATCTCAGTGGCAAAGTTAACTGCCACAATTGGCGTATTTGGGAAAATGAAAAACTTCAGGACTTGTGGTTTCATCAGAGAGACTCTCCGAAGGTCAATGTGTGGTATGCTTTAAGAAAATCCCGAGTCATCGGTCCGTTCTTTTTTGAGGAAGCAGCTGTGAACGGAGAGAGCTATCTTGAAATGTTGGAAAACTTCTTCCTTCCACAGCTGGTGGCCTCAGACCTTGTGAACTAAACAATTTTCCAGCATGACGGAGCCCCTTGACACTGTTCTCAGAACGTCAGGGAGTTTTTGAATGAAACATCACCCAGATAGATTTTCATGATATGTGCCATTTTGTTCTATTTGGAATAATTAAGAAGTTACTTATTGTTAAATTCCCTCCCGGACTTTACAACAACCCTGTGTGTGTGTGTGTGTATATATATATATATATATATATATATGAATGGGTTCGATAAAGTAGATAGAGATAGCTTTTTCGAAATATCTCAATCTAATAGGACTAGAAATAACGGGTGTAAGTTGACAAGAAGAAGGTTCGAGACAGCAGTTGCTAAACACTTTTTTACGCATAGAATAGTAAATAGGTGGAATAGTTTGCCGGTAGAAGTAATTAGTAGCACGTCTATAAACATGTTTAAAAATCGATTAGACGCATATGTTGATAGAGTGGGTATAGTTTAAGGCTTTGTGGTTCGGAACCCACGTAAAATTGTAGGTCCCCTCCGCCACCACGGAGAACATGCACAATACACAATTACGAACACAGTTAGGTAGACCAGCCATGAGTGGATCCTAAGGTTTTTGTTGGTCTGAAACATTATAACATTATAACATATACACACATCAGGGAAATAACATGAATCTCACTTTTTTCGAATTCCCTCGATCACCTGAAATTGGCTGAAGTAAAGATCAGATATTACAAGATGTTTCTTGGACTATTTTTTTCCATTTCTTTATATTTTTCTTATATTGGCAATGCATCCATTGCCAAATGTATTCATTCTAATTGCCAACTTCCTTAAAGATCCACTTGAAAAAGTGGCCTAAAGTAAAAATATGAAATAATAATTACCTTCTTTATAGTCATTCAAAGATTACGTCGTGGTCAATGTCGTAACACCGATTAGCGAAGTTAAGCGACGTTAGGTCAGGTGAATAGTTGGATGGATGGATGGATCAGATTATATATAGCGACCCGTGGTTCGGATCGCGCATAAAGCTGTAGGTCTCCACCGTCATATGACCGTAGATGTTGCGAAAGCGGTTCAACACCCCCACGCCCCTCCTACCCCATCAATCAAACTTATAGTCACTCAGATTAATGCAAATTACATCGACAAATAAAGGAGAACTTTTCATTTTCATTCCTAACGATTCAGTCACTCATAATTCTTTCATTTTCATCAGAAAGATAATAGATAGGCAGCGCCAGTAGTTCAGCTGATAACACCGTTTTCCTATTACCGAAGCAAAACACTGAAATCAGGGGTTCGAATTCCGATGATGTCAGTGATAATAACATAGAAGTTAGAGCAATGAGGCCTCATTAGCTGGCCTGAGAGCCGTGCCAGTTTCTCATCCTCCTGACTGATTAGATAGAGTCTCGTTTAGGTTGTCGTTTCCGCACACCGAAGGAGGATCTCCTTTTGCTATCCCATTTATAACGTATATAAAAACTATACATTCGTATGTGATGCCGCTTTGAAATCACCTTCCGTTAATAAGGTAACAGAGTCGATACCTTCATTCGTGCGTGGCATGACGCTCCGCAGTATATAGCTTAACATATTCGATCAATACGGCGGAGCTTATATTAATATCACTTATTAACGAAACCTCCTCCTCCTCCTCCTCCTCGTCCTCCTCCTCCTCCTCCTCGTCCTCCTCCTCGTCCTCCTCTCATTCCGATAAAAATGGAGGGGTTTTATGGAAGCGGTTTCATTGTCAACAAAGAACAAAGCAAAATAAATTTAATTTATTTAGCGTTCATGGTATTTTGCGTTACGCTTTCATATATTTGCTCTGCATGAAAAGGTGTAGTGTATCACCCTGTCGTATGGAATACATGTTATTAGGTTATTAGTGTTGTGTTTCAGTTTGAATAAATTTGTTATGCATGAACTCTGTGCAAATGTTAAATATATATATATATATATATATATAATATATATATATATACTAGCTGGCCCTTCCTCCGGGAAAAATGTGGCAGTTATGTTAAAATTACTACTTCTCCCTTATCCTTACGCCCTACCCCCCCCCCCTCCCTTCCCGTCCCTCTCTTTCTCCCTAAGTGGACCTTAGAAAAAAATAATTGGTGACTCATGCTGAAGTGCATAGACATGATAAGGTTTTGGCACAATTTCAGGACTAATTTGGACTGTCAAAGAACAAAGCAGAACAAAAATCTTCTTAAGAATACGGTTTCTTTTCAGACGTTTTTCACCTTCGGAAGTTTTCACAAGTTCTCAGTCGGATTAAGGTCAGGAGGCCATTCCGAAGTTCAAATTTGATTTTTCATAAACATTTTTATAAATTTTAGTTGAGCGGCAAAGTGTAGTACCCTGCTGGAACCAGGAATGTCCATCCACTTGTATTGTTTATAGGCATGTTGTTCGGGGATGTTTAAGTAACAAGGGCATTCACTTTGGTATCCTTTGGGCAAAACCAGAATTTTTTGCCCCTGAGAAAAACCTCGCCAAACCATGACCTTTCGAGAATGTTTCACGATGGTAGTATACAACACTGGAATAATGCCGCTGACTGGTGAACGTCTAACGTACAGATGATCCTTCTCAAAGTGCATGAGCTAGATCTCGTCGCTGAACAAGACCTTGGCTGTGCTGTCGGTATATTTCTTCGTAAAAAGAAGATGGTTCTTCTGCTTTTCATTTCGGAGTGTTTTTTCTGAGGGGTTGGGGGGAGGGGGGCGAGGAGGAGGAGAATTTGGTCATCTTGTGACTAAATTGCTCTCATTCTGAAGCCTCCTTCTAGTGAGAGGAGAAGGAAGCTACTGCTGCATCCATCTGGACGCTAGTGATGAAGGAGTTAACTTTATCTTCCTTCTGATTGCATTAACAGCGCGTTGAATCGTTATCAGGTTTGTGGCCTGCTACATCTTGCTTATGGCTTTTACTCTCCATCTCTTTTGATGCTACATGCTGCCATCTCAGACATCTGAAGCCAGGAATTTACCTGCCTTTGACTGTAGCCTTTATTTATACGTACTTCCACTTGGCCTAGCTTTCCTGAGGAAATTTCAGGTCTTTTGTTCATTTTTAGTCTGTGTAACCTAAAAATCCAATGGGTAATGTACACAAGTTAAATTTACTGCCTTTTCTTGGTCTACACCAGCAAAAGAAATGTTAATTAAAGCTATTGTGATATCGATAGAAAATAAAACTTAGGATAGGATAAGAGAGGAGAGGACAGGTTAGTTTAGGTTAGATTTGGTCAAGTTAACCTTTAAAGCGTCACTTCTATACGCACCGATAAACGAAATAACTCGTCGATAACGCTTAAGAGGTTAAAGCATACTGAATGCAAAACTGTGACTCAAAAGGGAAAAATTCCACGAATTTGTGGTGATTCTAAACTTTTAACCACGACTGTATTTTCACTAAACCCTGTTAATATTACTAATTAATTATTTAAGTATTCAAAATTTTCCATTAGTTTGACAAATGAGTAATCAGGCAACCACAAGTATTCTTGTTAGTTGCAAATAACAAAAAAAAAAAGAGCCTAAAAATAGAGCTGTTCTTTTTACATCGTATTTCACCTTCCATTTTATTTTTCATAAGATAGATAGGTCATTAGGTAATGAGAGTGATCCAGCTTACAGAGCTTTATGCGTCACTAATATTTTCACTGTTTTATTTCAAATTCAAGCATCATAGGTAGAGGTATAGGTGTGGAAATTTTAGTAGGTATGGGTATACTGCATCCTTGAACTCCCCATCTCATTTATCCAGGTACACCCGACTCATCCGGGTTTGTCCTGAGCCAGGTGTCTCATTTTTTTTTTTGGAGGTTTCCACCCTGACATCGGTAGTGTTCCTAATTTCTTTGAGTAGCTGGTTAAATAGTTTTGCCTCTCTGACAGCAAATTAATTTTCCTTCAGAGTTGAGGATGTATCTTGTCTAACCTTTAGTTTTGAAGCACCATCAATGCTCTTCTTTTCCTATTTTCCAGTGTTGCCTGGATGGTTATAGAGTTTAGTTCGAGATTAGGAAATACTGTACTTTCTCTATTATTTTCCATGAGTGTATTATGGTGTATTTCTCTTTCTTCTTTTCAACGAGTAAAGTTTTAACGTCTGTTCTTTCTAAGTAATTTAGTTTTTTCGCATCCACTGATCTTGGCCGTGAAATTTATCTGAATTTTTTATTCTAATTTACTAATTTCTTATATATATATATAGGGAACGTTAAAGACAGCAATATTCCAGTTTTGCTATGACAGCCTTTTCAGCAAATGTTCAAAGTATCTATCCCATCTTTTTTTTATATCTTATAACCTCTAAATCCTTCGCTTTTGCTTTTCTCTGAATTTCCTCTCTATTTGGGGGCACAGTAGTCTATCGGTTTTAATTCCTCATTTTTTACAGTATCTTAAAAGCTCAAATTTTTCGATGTTAAATTTTTGTTTTGTATATTCTGTTTGTGTCTGTTTGTAACGCTTCCAAATCTTCCTATTTTGTAATTTTTCTGCTAATTTTTGTAGCATCATTTAGCAAAGGATGTTACTGTATATACAGAATGTAACGTACTAATTTTGAGCACTATGTGGATACTCAGACGCGGGGATCTTCGCTAAATGCCTTGTTTTTAAATGAAAAAGTCTTCAAGATGAGTACTTTGCTGGTATTCATTCGGAGTACGAAATTTTTTTTGTTTTTTGTGGAAAAAATATTTTGGATTTTAAACAAAAATTCATATTTAAATAAGTCACAAGTAACATTTTTTCTAGATCAAATAAAAACAAATATTCTTAGCCTTTAAAATATCTATATAGGCCTATATATATTTTAATTTTTGGGAGGGTATCTGTTTAATTTAAACCTTTTTTTTTTGTTTTTTTGACAAAATTAAACAAACTGTTTATTTTGGAATTAATCTTATTCAAATTTGGCACTTCTTTAATTGAATTCCTTAAAATTTCATTTTCATATTAAAATTCTTTATTTAGCCATAACTTACCTATTACTGTACATTCAGTTCTGCATATATATATATATATATATATATATAATATATATATATATATATACAGGGTGAGGCATAAGTCGCTTTACCGATAATAATGAAATCACTTTGTGAAGACTATTTATTATATATTACAGAAATTGTTCAACGTGTCCTCCATCACGTTCAATACACACTTTGCATCTTTGAACCACTGAACAACAAATAGCTCGACACAGTTCTTTGTTATTATTTAACATCTCAAACTCTTGGCGTATCAAAGTCTTCATGTGATCGAAGTCCCGAGGTTTCTGGCCGTAGACTCTATCTTTGATTATACCCCACACTGGGGGTGTCTGCAATACAGACTAACGAAAATTGCAAAAAATTGAATACGAATATGGGTGTTCTTCTGAATAGACTAACACATAATGTTGTTGCTTTCGGTGTTGATGAACCACGTACGAAAGCCTCGTCAGTACTTTGAACCTCTCTACCTGCTTGGTAATGCTGCTGCTGCTGCGAGTTGCTCGTACCCTGAAACGGGCGTATGGACGGAATGGTACTCTATGTGAAAAGACGTTTAACTCTTTATACTTCCACTTAAACTATGAATTTACCAATGATATATATACAGGGTGGGCCGTAAGTTTCCATACATAGGAAAAATAAACATTTTTTTATGGACAACCATTTTTATTTATATAATATGCTCTACATGGTTGCCATTGTTTTGAAAACACATTTCAATACGTGTTCCCCACTGTTGATGAACACGCATTAGCACAGTTGACGTTATGCTTGTAATGGCGTTGGTGATACGTTCCTTTAGATGATTTATGTCTCGTATCTTTTCCTGATACACCATGGCCTTCAAGTGCCCCCAAAGATAGAAATCAAGGGGGGTGAGATCTGGGGATCTGGGAGGCCACTCCACAGGACCACGCCGACCAATCCAAGCATCCGGAAACTGCTGCTGCTGATCCAAATACCGACGCACGTGAAGACCATAATGAGGTGGAGCTCCATCTTGCTGGAAGTAAACTGGGAAGTTACCTTCCTCGTTTAGCAGGGATGGGAAAATCTCTTCTTGCAACATGTTAAGATACCTTTCGGCATTAAGATTTCCACTGACAAAAAAAATTGGTCCAATAATTCTGTCACCCCATATCCCGGCCCACACCATCACTTTACCGGCACCTTGCATCTTCGTCGGACTCAGCCAGTTAGGGTTAGCATTACTCCAATAACGTATGTTTTGCCGATTAACCTCTCCATTGACGTAAAAATTTGCTTCATTAGTAAACAAGATCTTACGTCAAACGCATATTCTTAGGGTATCTGAAACATAAAAACAAACGTTTAGTTTTTCCTATGTATGGAAACTTACGGCCCACCCTGTATATATATATATATGTTTGTACCCTTATTGGATTTGAACAACTCTCCTTCAGACATCCACCATGCAAATACAGAGTCTTCTTGTCTCGCCACGCGGAGTGATGAGTGTTCGACAAATTTTTTCATGATAGACTTGTATTAAATTATTATTTTAGGCTCAAAACTTTATATTTGTACTTAAAAACTTTGTTTTCAGGAGAAACTTAAAAAAATGCACACTTTTGATGCTAAACACCTAATATTAATCCTCTGAAAATGAATGGAAGATTTTGTACAAGGTCATCTTATGATTGCTTTTGCTTGAAAGTTTAATATTTTGTATCATTTTTTTACGAAGGGTTGGTTAAATTTTGTAGGAAAAAACGTACTTTTGTATGAAATTAGTAAATATGCAAATTTGTTTTTTAAAATATATTTTTGAAATATATTTTTCACATATATTTTTAGTGTGAAAGATATTTATATTTGCATTAATTTTTTTTTTTTAAATAAATAAATTTTTGTGATTTTAAGGAAATAAGCTGAAATAAATGTTTTTACTCCCCCCCCCCAAAATCTCTCTTTGCAAGACAGTTAATCTTATAAAGGCTTTGGTAGAGACTTATTCGCGGTCTCCAAATTTTTTGTTTTCCTCGTTAGATCAAACGTTGGACTTTCATTCATAAAGCAGAGTTATCAACTTCAACGAAGTTTAAGAGTCTTGGTGTGAGTTTAGCATATTTTTAGCTTTATTTCCAAATATTAAGAATTGTAAACCCATGAAAAAAAACCTCATTAAATTGCTATTAACGTACTAGATTCTAGTGTTTTAATAGTAATTTAATGGAGATATAAAGTTTTAAAGCATTAGAAGCTTAAAATTTTAAAGCTATTACTTAAATCTAGTTTTTTAATAGAAATTTGATGAAAAAATTAAGTTTTTTTATGGTTTTACAATTCTTAGTATTTAGAAATAAAACTAAATCTATGCTAAAGTCACGCCAAGACTCGTAAACTTTGTTGAAGTTGATAAATCTGCTTCAAACATGAAAGTCCAACGTTTGATCTAACGCTTAAAATGGTATCTCACTACATAGCTGAAGACCTATTGTATACAAGAGAACAGCTAAAGCATGTTTCGAAACTATTAAAATTTTTTGCCAAATTTTTTTAACACTTTCATAGGAAAAATGCTCAAAAATTAAATGAGTTCCCAAAATGCCCTCATTATAACTATCTTTTGAGCACTTTCTGTTTCTGTGAATATAACTGTTTGTTACTTCGTTATCTACAGCAGAGGTTCTTAAACATTCTTCCTCGCGTACCACCTCAGGAGGTAGAGTATAATTACCACATCATTTAGCCAGCGAGTCATTTTCACTATTTAATATCGTCCAAAATGGAAAAATAGTGTTTGTTTGTCTATTTTTATTTATTACTGATTTATTAATTTGTTTTAATTAAATGTTATTTAGTTTTATATGTTAATCACAGGATACCCCAATACCCCAACTACAACTGACAAAATATTAAATTTAAAAACAATGGCAATTAAATAAAAAAGTCATATTAGGCGTGCCTCAATCTCTCTCAGTTTTGGTGTATCACTTAATAGTAGCCCGCGTACCACAGTTTGAGAACCACTAATCGACAGTATGCTAGTTAGCATGATAATGAACAGGAGTGAAACTAATACTGTTCCTTGCTGTAATGAGCTGCGTACCTTCGATTCGGATGATGATATTCCTTGGACTGTAACAACTTGCTGTCCTCTCTGAGGAAGTTACAGACCCATTTTCCCACTTTGCCTGCAATTCCCATGTTTCACTTTATGTGTTATTATTCCATGATCACATTTGTCAGATCTCTATCAAAGTCTGTGTATATTACATTGTAATTTTCTTTGTTGACGAGTGCGTCAGTGATATTTTTATAATGTTCCATTAACTGTAATAGGCATGATCTTCCTGATCGGAATCCATGCTGGTTCTCATTGAATCTTTTTGTGCCTCTAACCGCCCCCCCTCCCATATATATATGGGGGTCATACAGACACGGATATGGATTCAGTAATATAATTTTACCGATTGTAAACCATTCTTTGTTAAAAGAAGACCCAAATTATGGATCACACTGAAAGATTGTCTCTACAAATAGGAGGCAATTATGCCTTAAAAGTATCATAGTCAAGTTTAGGAAAATGTACTCAAACATTTTACTTGGTTTTACGATGTTGAATACACGTTTAAGTTCATAATCAGACGGTTGCATTAACTGCTATAACAAAAACTGAAGTAAAACTTGTAACACAGAGGAGGGTTCGTCCTCACGTCGCAAGACAACGTCTCGTGCCCATCAGTTACTATTACACCATCCAGGAAACCAAAAAAAATCCTTTTCAAGTGTACATTTTAAGCGAATTCGTTTCAGCTTACGAATTCATCAGAAAATGCACTAGTAGCTAGTGGTGTACCGATTAATCGGCATCTGCATAAGGAAAAATAATTACTTTAAATATTGGTATTCAATTTACGAAACTAAAATAAAATTATTTTATCTTTTTATTAAAGAAATAAAACTTTTTAAAACTATTTTAGCTACGGTATATGAGTAACAAATTCTGATGTTGGATATTGTGGAGTGAGCTAAGGAAAAGCCTTTATAGTAAACAAATTTGAAATGAAAAGATATGAAAATTTAAAGTTTTCATATAAGAGCAGTGAAATTTATGAAGGGAATTGACTTTTTTTAAAATATAGGCAAAGGATCGGCATCGGCATTGGTATCGGCACTTTTTCATGGAATCGACAGGGCTAAATTTTGGAATTTTGGCACATCACTACTAGTAACCCTTGAGAAATTGTATCAAAGAAAACTAAAATAACCGTAGAGTGATATTTCGGTTTCTCGGGTGGTGTAGTGGTACGAAACAAGCTCGGGACGTTGCTTTGCGACGCGAAGATGAACCCTCTTCTGTGCTGCACGTTTTACTCCAGTCTTCGAATGAAAGAAAACCTTTTAGTGTTGGTGAAAGTCACTATTTTACTGTATGAAATACTGGATCCAGGGATCCAGTTTTCTTACAGTGGTAAACTTTGGTAATACATTTTTCTATTTCTTGGCATAATATATATACTAGGGGCACTCAATATATTTTGCCCCACCCTTTTTTCTTAGCTAAGTAATAGGCCATGGGGCTGAAATGTCTTTCGGGCCGTAAGTTTCAATTTTCTGCGCTTCACATAACCGGATTTTTCCAGGTTGAACCTCCCCTCTTTGTATAAAACCGCTTTTAAACGCCCTTGTATAAAACCGATGGTTAACTCAGTTTCGAAAATGGCGTCTGACAGTGATGTGCGTCGTAAACAGAGAGCTGTTATCGAGTTCTTAACCGCAGAGAAGGAAACAGTTGGAAATATTCACAAACATCTACAAAACGTTTACGGAGATGCTGTTGTTGATCGAAGCACAGTTGGACGCTGGTCTAAACGTGTGAGATCATCGGAGAGAGGGAGAGCCAGCCTCGATGATGAGCCACGCAGCGGTCGCTCGGCATCGGCTGTCACATCTCACACTGGGCAACGTGCTAACAGCATCATTCGATCAAATCGGCGCATTACATACAAGGAGCTATCACTGGAGCTAGGAATTAGTGAAGGACGAGTGAATACGATAATTCAGCAACTGGGATACTCAAAAGTGTGTTCACGGTTTGTTCCTCGCGAACTGACTGACGGTCACAAAGCCCAAAGAAAAGAAATTGCTTCAGAGTCGTTGGTTCAGTAAGAGACAGAAGCGGATGACTTCCTTTCACGAATTGTGACTGGGGATGAGAGTGGGTACACCACTTTGAACCTGAAACAAAACGCCAATCCATGGAGTGGCCTCACCCAAACTCCCCACGCAAGAAAAAGTTCAAAAAGGCTCCCTCTGCAGGAAAGGTGATGGCCACCATCTTCTGGGACATGAAAGAGGTGATTCTGGTGGACATTATGAAGAAAGGACAAACAATCAACTCAGAGGCATATATTGCTACCCTACAGAGACTCCAAAGACGTATAAAGCGAGTTCGACCGGAGAGAAAAATGGAAGACGTCCTTCTTTTGCATGATAACGCAAGACCTCACAACAGTTTGCAACAAGAGAGACCATCACAAAAATGCGCTTGACTGTGTTACCCCACCCTCCATACAGCCCAGATCTAGCACCTTCATACTTCCATTTGTTTGGGCCAATGAAGGATGCTATTCGTGGAGGAAAGTTTTAGAGTGACGATGAGGTTGTTGAGGAGGTTAAGAAGTAGCTCCAGCGGAACCCAGCGGACTTTTACCAGCAAGGAATAAAAGCCCTTGCTTCGAGGTGGAGGGAAGCCGTAGAAAAGGATGAAGACTATTTGAAAAAATAAAAACTTGTAAAAAAGGTATGTAACTACTTGTGTACAAAATTTCTGAAACTTACAAGGAAACTTGGAAAAAAAAAAAGGTGGGGCAAAATATATTGAGTGGCTCTCGTGTGTGTGTATATATATATATATATATATATATATATATATATATATATAACCTGGCTCAGGGCAATTTCCGATGAGCTGTGTGTAACAAGCTAGGTGAGATGGAGAGCTCAAGAAAGTAACTCTCTCCTTCACCAAACTGATTCTAGAGTCTGACCTTCCGCAATGAGAGATCGGACGCGAAACTACTACAGGGCTACAAAGTATATATGCAAATCCACCGGACCCGGATTCGCTTCTCGAACACGGCATGCGGCAAGCAGCTCACCCAGCTGTTCATCCTTCAATAAGTAAAATTGGTTGGTACATTAATAGATACCCTGGGTAGCCTAGTGGTTAAGACGTAGGGCTGTTGATCGGGTGGTCGGGAGAGCGAGTCTGGTCGAGGACTTTGTAATTTCTGACCGACCGTGGTGGGTCGTGGTTCGGATGCCAAGCAAAACTGTAGGTCTAAGGTGGAGCAACAAGCTTGACACTCCTTAGAATGAACAATTCGGGCGGAAGCAAAACCGAGGTTACCAAAGTATATATATATACAGTATATATATAAAATCTAACAGTAACATCATATAGTGTGTGTGTGTGTGTGTGTGTGTGTGCACACGTTTCCACACACACACATATATATATATGAACAGACGCACTAAACGTCTGGAGAGCTAATGAGAGACACGCCGTCCCAAAGTTATGACAAATTTTGCAGCCAAACAAAATTATTCTTGAGCGCCTAAACAGCAATCTATTGAAAAACATTGAGTCAACATGGTATAAACTCTCTTTGGAGACGAGTTTCAGCGCATCAACAAGACTGCTCAAAGGAACTAGAATTCTAACTTCACCGCAAGAATGTTGTCGGAATCTTTGAATCCAAATGTCTATCCTTTTTTTTTTGTAGGGAGTTGGGGGGCGTGGGGCTCTGATTCTCGTCGCAATAATGCAATGTTGCCACATTTTTTGTTTCATTCACATACACGCTGAATTTTTTTATCCTTCCCCATTGTATGTTTATGATAGACAGATGTAATGAGGAGTGGATTTGAGTGTGGGAAATTATTTATTTTTATGCTTGTTTGATTATCTTTTAATTATTTTTTAATTATATTTTCTTTCGTCTTACAATTAGCTCATTTTCTTTATTTTAGTGTTCGCTTTGATTTTGCGCGATGTCATTTTCTCATTTTGTTCATAGTATTAAACCATATATATATATATATATATATATATATATATATATAGGGTGGGCCAAAAAGTCAGGACACACTTGCAGTTTATATCAAAAGTCAGGACACGCTTGCAGTTTATATCAAAGTCAGGACACACTTGCAGTTTATATTATATTCTTTTTTATTCATTTGTATTATGTAAAAAGTTAGGATCTTCTGTCCATTTTGTCGGAATGATCTTACAAAATTGAAGGCAAACCCACAAGGAAAAAGAAAAAATTATTTCAAGGCCTTTCGTGTATTCTCTGACGAGGTGTATTGATGAATACACGGAAAGCCTTGGAATAATTTTTTTGTTTTCCTCGTGGGTTTGCATATATATATATATATATATATATATATATATATATATATATATATATATATATGTATATATATGTATGTATATATATATCAGACTCAGGTAAAACTCGTGTTTCACAAAATTTTTCGCTTACAGAAGTCTGTCAACGAATGAGAAAGATTTTGACATTTTTTTTTTATAAATGTAAACACTATTTTTATATATCGATTTTTATACTAAATTCAAAAAATGCCCGTGACAAATGGCGTCAAAGGTGGCTCAGTCTTGCTATATAATTTACGATAAATAAAATTCCTTGTCAAAATTCCATCAAATCTTTTTATTTTATTTTTTCTTTAAAGAGAATTTTGTTTTTTTAATCGAAATATCCAAAACAAAATCAGTGTTACGTTTTTTTTTTATTTTGAATTTCGAATTCAGTTCAGCTTCCATCATGAAAATGTCGTTATTTCTCTCTCTCTCTCCATAATTTTATTTCTCTCTTTCCTTCTTATTCCCACGATTTATTCTTTCTTTTTCCTCTTTCCTCTTCGATTTTATTCTTTGCATGAATAAATAATCGAGAAATAGGGAATAATCTCGGCAGGAAGTGCGAAATCTGTCAGTTGACACACAATGTGTTCGAATTGTTTCAACCCTGCTTAAGACAAGCGATACAAGCAACAATAGACCGAGTAAGGACGATAAAAATGTCATATATATATATATATATATATGTGTGTGTGTGTGTGTGTGTGTATGGGGTGTTCGTAAAGTAAAATAATTATGCAACCACTGCATAATTATGACAATTATGGTTGTGTATTTTACAATCACCTTATATATATATATATTATTATTTTTTTTAAGTGGGGTTATTTAGCCTCCTGCGCAACATCTAAGGTCATATGACGGAGGGGACCTAAGCTTTACGTGGGATCCGAACCACGGGTCGCTACATATACAGGGTGTTTCAGGAGGAAAGGTCAATACTTCGGGATGTGATAGTATCGGTCATTGTGAGAAAAAAAGTTCATATGAACATGTGTCTAATTCTGAATGGTTACGGAGATAGAGCTGTTTGAATCTACAAATACAAAAACATTGTTAATGGTAATCAAGAAAGAGAAACCAATTACTGTTTCTAACATTTAATGTTTAAACATTGGCATTTTGAATGGTATCAGATACAGAAATGACAAATTTGTTACAGTTTACAATACGTTTCCGAAAATCCCACCGTCAACCAATGTTCCCTCTAATTTTTTTTAGTCCGTGTGCGCAAGAAATGTTCGTTGTGCATACATTTAGATTCATGGTGAAAAATTGTGCAAACTTTTCTGAGCACTATTATCTTCAAAATTAAATATATAAATATTAAATACTTAATAAATATTATTTCCATAAGGTGATAGCTTGATCATTACGGTACTATTAAATGGATATTAAAAAATTGTTTACAATATTATACCGGGTGTCCGAGAATTATCTGTACAATTTTTGGCTGTTATTAAAAGTCAACCATGAAGTGTAGAAATTCCAGTTTGTCCCATTTTACAGAGAAACTCATTAAGTTTTTTCTGATAACAAGTTTTGACAAGTTTTTTCTTTTATGTACGCGGGTGACAGACATTGATGATTTAAAAGCAAAAATCACAGCTGCTATTGAGCGAATTGATGTGGATATGCTGCAGCGTACATGGCAACATTTGGATTATCGATTGGATGTTTTGCGAATCACTGATGGTGCACATATCGAATGTTTGTAACAACGTTACTTTAATAAAAGAAACTTTTGAAAATACAGATTCTAAATAATCTTGTTTAAGAATTTTACGTGTGTTATCAAGAATTTTATTAAAAGATGAAATTGTACAGATAATTTTCGGACACACTGGAATTTCTAAAAAACTTGTCAAAACTTGGTATCAGAAAAAACTTGAGATTCTCTGTAAAATGGGACAACACTGGAATTTCTACACTTCATGGTTGACTTTTAATAACAGCCAAAACTTGTACAGATAATTCTCGGACACCCTGTATATTCTTAAAAAGAAAACATTTTATCCATTCTAAAAATATGAATAAAATAAAAAATAGTAAAATAAAATTCAACAAAATAAAGAAATAAAATAAAAATAACATTAATTGAAAATGACTATTTTAGTTATCATTTCTCAAAACAATTTTTTAGCATTTAGCACTTTAAAATAGACTCTCAAGATTAATACATGATTTTATCCATTCACAAAAGAGGACTAAAATAAAAAATAATAAAGTTCAATAAAATAAAATATAATCAAAATAACATTAAATGAAAGTGCTTTTCATTTAAATATGATTATGATTTCTCCCATGATCTTTAGCATTTGCCCATTCCAAATAAACTCTATGAAGATTAATACATCCGTCATCATTCAGATAACTTTTAATTCGCATGAGCATGTCCAAATGATTTTCTTTCAAGCGGTTTCTTAATTTGTTCTTTATAGAATTCATTAAACTGAAATTTTTGAAATTACTTCATTTGCTGTCGTGACTCATGATACACTTGAGCCTGTGCACATTTTATTTTGCTGTGCGCGCGGGTTTCACGACGCGCGTGCGCGCGCACACGCGCACACCTTAGAGGGAACATTGCCGTCAACCTCAATGCACTTTGCAACTCGTGTGCGAAGATCGCGTGTTGTTCGTCTGAGTTGATCTTGACGTTCCTTTATGCGGGCAGCAGCATCCAAAATGCGCGCGAGCAATTCGTCTCGTGTGTCCACCTTTCTTTTGTAAACTTGACTTTTCATCCACCCCCACAAACAATAATCTAACGGAGAGAGGTCTGGAGACCTTGGTGGCCATTGAATGGGACCACCGCGGGGGGAGGAAGAGCTGCGCGCGCATCAGATTCAAACAGCTCTATCTCCATAACCATTCAGAATTAGACACATGTTCATATGAACTTTTTTTCTCACAATGACCGATACTATCACCTCCAGAAGTATTGACCTTTCCTCCTGAAACACCCTGTGTATATACTGTTTAGTGTAAAATCAAATATTTTTTAAAATCAAACAACACCTCGTTTATTTTATTTCAATTATTCCAATGAAGAATCAATAATTGTTGAGTAATTTAATTACTTTTCGGTTGGCTGTCTCTTTCAGCGAGGAGACAACTCAACGCGGGTCGCGAATGGTCTTCTAAAACGTTGGCCTCGTTCCAATATTCAATGAAATAAAAGGAATCGCTTACGAGCCAAATAAAGATTTTTTCTCCAAAAAGTATATTGTATAAAATGGTCGAATTGTTTTACAGCTGATTAGACGAATCTATTTATAGGGTTGTTGGGTCTCCAAGGGGCCTCCCCCCCACACACGACACTGTCCCCCGCCCCTTCGACATTCCAATTAAAGAAAAAGAACTGTAATCTGTTTTGTTTTTGTTTTTTTTCACTGTTTCTTGAATAGTGACCCCGCCCCTTTATTTATTTTATACATACCTATTAAAGACCTGACCCCCCCCCCCCCCCACCTCACTTCACCCACTCTCTCAAAAATAAAAATAAAGTAACAAAAAAGAGTTTCGATCGTTTGTCAAAATTTTCCAATTTGTTATTTGGCTATTCAATTACTTTACTGGATTCTGTCGATGAGAGACAAAGCCATTATTTCTCTCCCAAATGTTTGCGTCCATTACAATCTCAGGAAATGAAACTTTTTTTCAAAAAAAGAATTTCGAAAAAAAAAATGGTAATGACGAATGAAATAATGAAATGAGTGATGGAAAATGAGATGAAATGAAACGAAAATGTCTATGATAAATAAAATATAATTTTAAAAAGTTTATTATAAAAGCTGATATTATATATATATTATATATATATTATAATTTTTATTATTTCGAAGTATCGCATTTCAAGGAGTTTACCATTAAATAATATAAATTAAAAAAATACAGAAAACGGGATTTTCACTAAATATGGGTAATTATGTGTAATGACGTAAATATGTTTACTACTTAAGCTTAATTATGTAAATTGTGTTGTGGATATTTGATAAGGTGTCTGCGCAGAACATTTATTTATTTAAAAATACATAGCTTAGTGTTACGTTCGTGGGAGAGTGAATATTACAGACTCAAATTGTTAAATTTGTCCCACATCTATTTATTTCCCTCATATATATATATATATATATATATATATATATATATATATATGTTGGATGAATTTCACAATTAAACACGTGAAATGAATGAATGATGCCAACCCACAAGGAAAAAGAAAAATGATTCCAAGGACTTTCGTATATTTAGAAGTACACCTCGTCAGGGAATATATATTCCCTGACGAGGTGTAATTCTGAATACACGAAAGGCCTTGGAATCATTTTCCTTTTGCCTTGTGGTTTACATCATATACTGTGTATATATATATATATATATATATATATATATATATATATTGGTGAAGGCCGCTTCTGGCAAGCTTCAATTTCAATTTAAGCAGAAAGCAACAGACAAGGAAAGAAACATCCATCAAGTTGGAAAAGGACTATATTTTGTATATTGCAACGTTTCAAGCAAAACTATGCTCATCCTCAGGCAAAAATTCTAAAAAGTTAAAAACATAATATTAAAAACCATAATGACATTAACAAATTAAAATAGGGAAAAAATCCACAAGCATTAAAAACAAAGTCACACTAAAAAAATTCTAAAAGTTACAATTAAAAAACCATAATGACTATTATGAAACAAAAGCGAACAATTAACAAGCTGTAAAACAATAAAAGTGACACTAAAAAACGAACAATGAATAACAGCTATAAAATACAAAATGTAAAACTCAAAAAACAAAAATTCACAGGCTATCTTTTAAAAACACTAAAAAATTAAAAAACCCACACTAAAAGGAAACACCTTAAGTCTAAGCAGCACAGATTCCGAGGCAAAACTAAAAAAACAAACATCTAAAACCAAGTAAAGGTTGGTTGTTCAAGATGTTCAGTTTAGACGGAGGGGAACGGATGAAATATCAGAGTTAAGCGAAGGGAGTTTTTTTTAATATACAGGGATTCTAGAAGTCTTAACGTTTGCTCACACGGAGCGGAATCTAAAATGTTAAAATTAGCTAAAGTTATATCGACTTTGCATAGAACAACATGGCTGCGTATAGCTGAAGCTTCCTTAGTTTTCAAAGGTTTGTCAGTCTATGGCTTATGCCCATATGGGCACAGAAACGCGACTCGAGGCTCGCACAGTGCTACCAATATAGCTCCGATCACAATCGGGGACACTTGAATTCATAAACGACAGCACTGCGCAGAGCATCCGATACACGGTCTTAACATTAAAAATATGAGCCAATAGAACGACGGTTGACAAACCTTTGAAAACTAAGGAAGCTTCAGCTATACGCAGCCATGTTGTTCTATGCAAAGTCGATATAACTTTAGCTAATTTTAACATTTTAGATTCCGCTCCGTGTGAGCAAACGTTAAGACTTCTAGAATCCCTGATATTAAAAAAAACTCCCTTCGCTTAACTCTGATATTTCATCCGTTCCCCTCCGTCTAAACTGAACATCTTGAACAACCAACCTTTACTTGGTTTTAGATGTTTGTTTTTTAGTTTTGCCTCGGAATCTGTGCTGCTTAGACTTAAGGTGTGTTCCTTTTAGTGTGGGTTTTTTAATTTTTTTTTTTAGTGTTAAAAGATAGCCTGTGAATTTTTAGTTTTTGAGTTTTACATTTTGTATTTTATAGCTGTTATTCATTGTTCGTTTTTAGTGTCATTTATTGTTTACAGCTTGTTAATTGTTCGCTTTTGTTTCATAATAGTCATTATGGTTTTAATTGTAACTTTTAGAATTTTTTAGTGTGACTTTGTTTTTAATGCTTGTGGATTTTTTCCCTATTTTAATTTGTTAATGTCATTATGGTTTTTAATATTATGTTTTAACTTTTTAGAATTTTTGCCTGAGGATGAGCATAGTTTGTGCTTGAAACGTTGCAATATACAAAATATAGTCCTTTTCCAACTTGATGGATGTTTCTTTCCTTGTCTGTTGCTTTCTGCTTAAATTTATATATATATATATATATGTTGTTGAAAGTCCAATCAATTTCTGCTTTTCAATTACCTCCTAATTTTCTGACGTATTTTTATTCTTGGTCATATAGAAGCTACTTTGCTTCTACAGAGTTGTCAACAATGTCCTATTACTCCTATGATTTTTTCAGGCAAAAAGAGAGATAGCAAACAAAGAAGATCTGAAACAAGTGGTCAATAACGCGTTTCGCCTAATCACTCCACATTCACGGTAAATAGGAAGGATGTCAGAGGAAGATGTGACACCGAACCGAAGCTCATCATAAAAATTATGACATATTCGTATCGATCTTTTGGACAAGGAAATGTTTAAATTATGTTAAGTCTGTTCACTTTGGAAGAATATCCGTTTGTTGCAATGAAAAAAGTATTACTTTAATGAGATTACAAAAAAAATTATATAAAAAGCATTACTTTAATGAGATTATAAAAAATTATATAAAAGTATTACTTTAATGAGATTATAAAAAATCATATAAAACGTATTACTTTAATGAGATTATAAAAAATTATATAAAAAGCATTACTTTAATGAGATTATAAAAAATTATATAAAAAGTATTACTTTAATGAGATTATAAAAATTATATAAAAGCATTACTTTAATGAGATTAAAAAAAATTATATAAAAGAGTATTACTTTAATGAGATTATAAAAAATTATTAAAAAAAAATATTACTGTAATAAGATTATAAAAAATATTATATAAAAAAGTATTACTTTAATGAGATTCTAAAAAATTTATTAAAAAAGTATTACTTTAATGAAATTATAAAAAAATTATATAAAAAGTATTACTTTAATAAGATTATAAAAAATTATGTAAAAAGTATTACTTTAATGAGATTATAAAAAATTATATAAAAAAGTATTACTTTAATGAGATTATGTAAAAAGCATTACTTTAATGAGATTATAAAAAATTATATAAAAGAGTATTACTTAATGAGATTATAAAAAATTATATAAAAAAAATAGTTTTGAGATTATAAAAAATTATATAAAAAGTATTACTTTAAAGAGCTTATAAAAAATTATATAAAAAGTATTACTTTAAAGAGCTTATAAAAAATTATATAAAAAAGCATTACTTTAATGAGATTATAAAAAATTATATAAAAGTATTACTTTAATGAGATTATAAAAAATCATATAAAACGTATTACTTTAATGAGATTATAAAAAATTAATAAAAAGCATTACTTTAATGAGATTATAAAAAATTATATAAAAAGTATTACTTTAATGAGATTATAAAAATTATATAAAAAGCATTACTTTAATGAGATTATAAAAAAATTATATAAAAGAGTATTACTTTAATGAGATTATAAAAAATTATTAAAAAAAAATATTACTGGAATAAGATTATAAAAATATTATATAAAAAAGTATTACTTTAATGAGATTCTAAAAAATTTATATAAAAAAGTATTACTTTAATGAAATTATAAAAAAATTATATAAAAAGTATTACTTTAATAAGATTATAAAAAATTATGTAAAAAGTATTACTTTAATGAGATTATAAAAAATTATATAAAAAAGTATTACTTTAATGAGATTATGTAAAAAGCATTACTTTAATGAGATTATAAAAAAATTATATAAAAGAGTATTACTTTAATGAGATTATAAAAAATTATATAAAAAAATAGTTTTGAGATTATAAAAAATTATATAAAAAGTATTACTTTAAAGAGCTTATAAAAAATTATATAAAAAGTATTACTTTAAAGAGCTTATAAAAAATTATATAAAAAGCATTACTTTAATGAGATTATAAAAAATTATATAAAAAGTATTACTTTAATGAGATTATAAAAAATTATATAAAAAGCATTACTTTAATGAGATTATAAAAAATTATATAAAATAGTGTTACTTTAATGAGATTATAAAAAATTATATAAAAAAATATTACTGTAATAAGATTATAAAAATATTATATAAAAAAGTATTACTTTAATGAGATTCTAAAAAAATTATATAAAAAAGTATTACTTTAATGAAATTATAAAAAATTATATAAAAAGTATTACTTTAATGAAATTATAAAAAATTATATAAAAAGTATTACTTTAATGAGATTATAAAAAATTATGTAAAAAGTATTACTTTAATGAGATTATAAAAAATTATATAAAAAAGTATTACTTTAATGAGATTATAAAAAATTATATAAATGTATTACTTTAATGAGATTATAAAAAATTATATAAAAATGTATTACTTTTATGAAATTATAAAAAAATTGTATAAAAAAGTATTACTTTAATGAGATTATAAAAATTATATAAAAAGTATTACTTTAATGAAATTATAAAAAAAATTACATAAAAAAATGTTTGACGAGATTATAAAAAAATTAAATTAGAGACTTAAAAAGAAAAAAATGTTGACTTATAACACCTTCTTTCTATGCATAATACAGGGTGATTCCCCCATTCCCCAAAAGGTGTTCCCCAAAAATATTTATATAACAAGTTATTGCCGGGAGCAGCTTTTTGGGTCACCCTATATATATATATATTTTTTTGTTTTGTTTTGTTTTGAGATTTTGAGCAAAACATTTCATCATTATCAATAATAATAATAATAATAATAATAATAATAATAATAATGATAATTATTATTTTTCAGTCCTTTGTGGACTTAACTGAAAAAATACATTCGCCATTTTTGTTGGAACAAAATCTCTCTCTTTATTAATTTCCTCGTAAACATATTAATTAAAAGTTAATTATAATATTAGTACATTAATTAATTAATTAATTAATTAGTTAATATATACAACTGCCATATATCATATTTATATATGCGATATTAATATTAATTAATATTAAAAAATATATTAATGTTAATTAATATAAATATATAACATAATATAAATTAATTAATAAATATATTAATGTTAATTAATATAAATGTATAACATAATATAAATTAATTAATAAATTAACAAGAATAATTATGTATAATTTACCACCTCTTTAAATAAAAAAAATATATATATATATATAATTTAGTGGTGGACCGGATATCCGCATCCGCATAATTTTTAACATCTGCATCCGCACTTCTGACTGCGGATGTTATGCGGATATTACATCTAATAAATTATGCAATTTACAATTAAATTAGCTTATAAAGTAGTTTATAAGGCCCAGTCATGCACATTTCATGTAAAGTATTAATTATTAATGAACAAACAAATATATAAACCTCAAAATATAAATACGTGGTAACACAAAAAATTGAATGAAACTTGTTTCATTGAATTTTCTGTGGCTGAAACTCTTGAGAAAGTTATTATTTTTATCATAATGAAAACATTAATATTAATTTTAATTCTTATGCATTGCCTCCCATAATAGTAATATCACGTAATTTGAAAAGTTATGTCATATATTCATAATTCTATAGTACTGTATATTGATAGATTAACTAAATATCCGCATTCGCATCTGCTGATATTGAAATTAAAGATCCGCATCCGCATCCGCAGATGTTGAAAAACTGACATCCGGTCCACCACAATATATATATATAATATATATATATATATATATATATATATATATATATATATATATATATATATATATATATATCTCGTAACCTCGTAGCAGTTCCGTGCGTTAGTCTCTCTTCACATGAAGGTTAAGCTGGTGGCCCCACCTCTAGGCCTGGTTTCGTGGAGGAACGAGTTGCTCTCTTGCGATGTCCATCGCACATAGTCAGGCACACCCGACTCATCTGGTACCGTCTTGAGCCAGGAGGTCGTCGTCTTTTTAAGAATTCTACGTTGACACCAGTAATGTTCCTGATCTCATTCGGAAGCTGGTTGAATAGTCTTGGCTCCCTGATAACCAAGCTATTTTCCTTCAGTGTTGAGGGTATCCCTTGTCTGGCCTTTAGTTTGGGAACACTACACATTCTACCTTTCCTATTTTTCATTGTTGTTTAGGTGGTTACTGGATTCAGTTTGAGTTTAGGATCAGTTTTTCCATTATTTTGAACGTGTAAATTATGGTGTAGCTCTCTCTCCCTTTTCTTCATCTTCTTTCCAGTGAATATAGATTTAATTTACGAAGTCTTTTCCAGTAGTTGAATTCTGTGCAGCCATCAATAGGGCGTTTCATTTGTCCAGACCTGCAGCTGAATGTGATTTCATTGGTCCTGCTTTTCAATTACCTCCTAATTTTCTGAGTATTTTTATTCTTGGTCATATAGAAGCTACTTTGCTTCTACAGGGTTGTCAACAATGTCCTATTACTCCTATGATTTTTTCAGGCAAAAAGAGAGATAGCAAACAAAAGAAGATCTGAAACAAGTGGTCAATAACGCGTTTCGCCTAATCACTCCACATTCACGGTAAATAGGAAGGATGTCACAAGGAAGATGTGACACCGAACCGAAGCTCATCATAAAAATTATGATATATTCGTATCGATGTTTTGGACAAGGAAATGTTTAAATTATGTTAAGTCTGTTCACTTTTGAAGAATATCCGTTTGTTGCAATGAAAAAAGTATTACTTTAATGAGATTATAAAAAATTATATAAAAGTATTACTTTAATGAGATTATAAAAAAAATTATATAAAAAGCATTACTTTAATGAGATTATAAAAAATTATATAAAAGTATTACTTTAATGAGATTATAAAAAATCATATAAAAAGTATTACTTTAATGAGATTATAAAAAATTATATAAAAAGCATTACTTTAATGAGATTATAAAAAATTATATAAAAAGTATTACTTTAATGAGATTATAAAAATTATATAAAAAGCATTACTTTAATGAGATTATAAAAAAATTATATAAAAGAGTATTACTTTAATGAGATTATAAAAAATTATTAAAAAAAAATATTACTGTAATAAGATTATAAAAATATTATATAAAAAAGTATTACTTTAATGAGATTCTAAAAAATTTATATAAAAAAGTATTACTTTAATGAAATTATAAAAAAATTATATAAAAAGTATTA
>JAJOZX010002976.1:452500-465000 GCA_023014485.1 Bathynomus jamesi | reverse complement strand
TTTGTTAAAACTAACATATCGTATAATCAAACAAGCAGTACGAATAGTTCATGCAAAATTAGTTACAAGGTTAGTCAAACTTCGTTTATAAACAAGTTAACGAGCCTCTCAGTAATCCAAACTATAAAAAAATATTTTGATAAACTTAAAAAAAAATTAATTCAAATTTAAATAGTTACTCCTCCATACCAAAATACCAAATTAAATCTCACTTGATGGTTCAGTGATCTCTCCTCATTCACGGGAGAAGACATATCTTCTTTCACAAATATTTACCTCTTAGGTCAGCCGCACACAGGATCGTTTTGCGATTCATGTCTGACGACTGAAGTCGCGTGTGATTTTACATTCCCAGAATGGCGTCGCGGTCGCTGCAGTGTGCGGGGCTCCGATTCTGTCCATGTAAATTCACGCGAGACTCGACTCGTCACGACCCAAGTCGTCAGTCGTGAATCGCAAAACGATCATGTGTGCGGCCGGCCTTACTCTACATGACGATGATCGTGAGGTCCCCAGCTTTGTAAAAAAAACTTTCAGTTATTGAAATTAAGGAAAAAGACAAAAAACAAAATTCAAAGACTTCAAAATGCCAAAGCATCGGGTCCGCTGTATTTCCACTGATTGTCCTAAAGAAAATAATGTTCTCTTTAATTTGTTTTTGTTCAATCTGAATTTTTTCGCTTATTTCATTATTTACCCATTCCCCATAAAGGGCAATCACTCTGACCCTTCGAATTACTGTACAGACCTATTCCCTTGATATCCGCAGCTGGCAAAATCATTCGAAACCTTCTTTAATATCCAAATCCTCAAACACCTTGAAACAAATAAGCTTATCCACGACCAGCAGTATGGCTTCCTACAAAGTTGCTCTAGTGCCGATCTTCCCTCTTTCCCGATACAATTAATACACCAAACAAAATCTATCTTCTAATTAATGTATTTTAAAAAGATAGTGAGGTATTAAAATATTAATACAGTCTGTATTTTTAAAATTATACATAATGTTGGTAATAAAACGCATGAAATGTTATAGACAAAATCTGAACAGTACCGAAAATTCGAAAGAAAGCAATGTCATAATTGTCGTACTCCCACCCAAACAAATTCTCCAGAACGGACAAATAAGCTAAGCGATCAACTGTTCTAAACATTAAAATGATTTTGAAGGTTAGGTTAAGCCACTAGGCTTAAGTAGGGTTAAGTTACAGGTTAAGCTACGTTTCGTTAGTGAAGCTCAGAGGACATTCGATCGCTCAGCATGATAGTCGTTTCTGGTGATTCGGTCAAGAGTTTAGGCGCCGTTCAAAAATTACATAACGCTATTTTTGCTAAAACCTGACACCCCCACCCCCCTGTAACGTTCCGTAACGTGTGGGGGGGTGGGGTGGGGGAAGTGTTACCTAAAATCTTTATAGGGGAGGGTCTGGTCTAGCGTTACAGAACGTTCCTGGGGGATCTGGGGTGTCAAGTTTTAGCAAAAATAGCGTTTGAACGGCACCTTATTTAGGCCTGATAACAGACTATATAGTTGCCTAGTTATCGTGGGATATTTAAATTGTTGAATGGAGTATATTATTTGTTTAAACTTAACTAGAAAAGGAAAAATGGAATCGTTCCTAAAAGAGATAAAACACTGTTGTTTGTTTTACAAATATATTTTTTAAATTATCCGTTTTCATGGATATGATTGCAGATGACGGAGAACAGTGGTTTACAGAATGACTTTTTGGAGATGCTATACTAAGTGGATACTCTATTCGTACTTTCAGTTGGCGAGAGAAGTTTTGTCAATATATTGTAGATATGCGTGTCATTCACCCGTAATAGGTATATTATTTACATGAGAGACAAGCATAGATGGTGTGGAGGCCTCTCCTTTACACGGAAGTATGACTCAACTGTTCGACCACTGGTAAATACAAAGTTAAAATCTATTTGCGAATAGGAATTTTGAGATAAGATTGATAAAATCTCTCCGGAATCTATCAGTTTGTCATAAATTTGATATTTAAATATACGCACTACATCTTTACATGCAGTGAAATGACACACACGTTATGGCAATTTTTTGAAGACAAATAATGCAGTAAAATTACTTACTTCTTAACGGCTAACTAAAAATTGCCACTCAATTACAGGTACATTAGCTAAATGATGTTGAGAATAAACCGAGTGTACATTTAGTTTACTACTGAACCACGTAAATATTTTATAATATATTACGTCACTATTTCTAAATTTTAAAGTTTTTTCAAATTTAATAATAAAAATCTCCGATACAAAACTATTGTTAGAAGACCAAATGAAGTGGCAATATACGAATCGTAAGGGAATGGAAATGCTGTTGTTATGGTAACTGTCTTTCGAGAGATGGCCGAGGGGGGGGGGGAGAGACAGAGGAAAATATGAAATCAAGGTTCTTCTTCAACATTTTTATCATTGCAGTACCATAATTTTAGTACAGTTTAAGTTTATATCTGATAAAATGACATTGATTAATCTAAATAACTTCTAAGACAAATACTTCATTCATCAGCTCTGCAATGTTAATACTTCGAAACGTTTACGATGGCAATATTAGCCAGATTTTCAATTATAACCATTGTTCAAAAGTTATTCCAGTCAAAATTACACTGAGACAAAAAACCGCATTTCTACTGTTTTAAATTCAACATCCTTCCTTATTCGGTAAAAATATACAATGCTTTCATTGTTAAAACCAAAATTTGCATAAGAATAATCAGTGAAGGCTAATTTTTAAATTTTGTCATGTAAGTGACAATATAAGATGTTTTCAGCGAAAGTTCTGTATTTAAACATGATAAGACACATATTTTCCCCTCATATAAACGAAATACAGCGCTATCTGTTGTAAAAATTTCGAACTATGGACTTTTTTTTTTTTGTATTTTTAACAAAATTATTTAGAAATATTATAGATTTACATCTTAATTACTGGCCTATATATATATATATGGGTTTGTGGGTTTGCAGCATATATATATATATATAGATATATATATGTTACAGTCAAAGTGTGTAACCAGCCATTTCGCGTAATGGCTGAAACTTTTAGTCATTTCGCGAAATGGCTGAAACTTTTAGTCATTTCGCGAAATGGCTGTTTCACTGGTCATTTCGCGAAATGACTAAAATCTTCAGCCATTACGTGAAATGGCTGAAATTCCACCTTGGTCATTTCGTACAAGATCATTTGCTCGGTTAGGTCAACTGTATGTCCGGTTAAGTCAACTGTATGCCCTTGACAATTGGTTAGGTTAAGTCGTGTTATTTTCGTTAAAACCTAACCAGGCAAATGATCTTGTAAATTGTGTTATTTTCGTTAGTTTTAACGAAAATAACAGGACTTAACCTAACTAATTGTCAAAGGCATACAGTTGACCTAACCGGGCCTTCAATGGCGGACATCGGAATAACATTGAAGGCCCGGTTAGTATTTGAAAACCTCTATATTGAAAATTCAAATTCAAATGTGTTCAAATGTTCAAATGTGTTCAAATGTGTATTTGAAGAGTGTTTCTCACTTATTTGAACAGACCTGTGGATGTGTATATGTTCTAGCAGATTTAGTTAGTTAAATAAAGGTTTCCAATTTTATTGTGATGTTCGTTATTTCTATGAATCCATGACAAAAGTCATTTTAGCCATTTCACGAAATGACCAAGGTGGAACTTCAGCCATTTCGCGTAATGACTGAAGATTTTAGTAATTTCGCGAAATGACCAAGTGAAACAGCCATTTCGCGAAATGACTAAAAGTTTCAGCCATTACGCGAAATGGCTGGTTACACACTTTATAACATATATACAGCCGGTGTGCAGATACGTCATAAATCTATTTCTAAATTTGAGGCAACGATCCCTGGAAGATACGTACAAGACTGGTTTCATAATTAACAAATTTATTATTTATGACTTTCTCGTTTAATATAAGCAAAATATCGTTCTTCCTTTATTATATACTGTAATTTATCAACTAATTATTAATTATAATTGGAAATAAAGTGTCGATGATTTAGAAATTGCGAAAGATAAGCGGATATAAATTTATTTGTAAATGTATATATATATATAATAATTAGATATAATTATAGGTGATATATGATAAGATATAAGCGAGATATAAGCATATTACTCATGATATATATATATATATATATATATATATATATATATATATATATATATATATATTATAATTTATATATATATATATATATATATATATATATATATATATGGCGTAGTAGCCACAAAGTGTAGAATCAATAGGGAATATAGTTTACAATTGCTCAAAATATGTATAGTATATTTTCAGTGTCTGATAACATTTAAACATACAAAGGATTGACAAAAGTAAATAGCCACCTTCCGGTTTTCAATATTTTTTGATTTGATAGCAAAAGTCAATAAATGATAATAGCTTTTATTGCATTAATATATTTACAATCGTGCTGCTTTCCCTTTTGTATTATGTGGGGCTGACTGACACATTGTGGCATTCATTGATGAACTTTGCCTTTTTTTCTTGAGCACAGTCATCGTGGCATCTATTTATTTTTGTCAACCCCCCCCCCCTCTCTCTCTCTCTTCTCTCCTCTCTCTCTCTCTATATATATATATATATATATATATATATATATATATATATATATTAGTTACACAATGCAAAACAGGAAGCTGAAAAATTCTTCGTGAAATTTAGAATAGGTTGGCTCCAAGCTATCCCCCTGCGCAGGCTATTTAACTACGCAAGGCTATGGCAAGTAGTTAAGTTTGTTTTAATAATGACATTATTCACAAAACAACAACACGTGTGCATTGTTAAAGGGTATTTTTCCAAAACCAGTCCTTGAAATTTGCAAATGTGGTAGCACCAAACAAAAGCACAGTTTCTGAACTAGCAGAACGATTTGGAGAGACTGGTTCTGTAGATGATAATAAAAAGTGGACTCCCCCAAATGTGGCTACTACTGTATAAGAATGAACTAGATAATTTACGGGAACGTTACACATTAACCAAAAAATATTTGCGCAACGAATTTTGCAGAAGACTGGACTAAAAACAGAGCTCCATCCATAGAACATGCAGCAGACTTGAATTTTATCTCTATCGTGCCCAAGTCTTCTGTGAGTTAAAGGGACCAGGCAAGGAAAAGAAGCTGCAGTGCTACCACTGGCTTACGCATATTGTCTCCCCCTTATCCGGAGATCTTAGATTCGACTGTTTTTCTGAAGAAGCTGGATCCACCTTCGGTAGTTAAGTAAACAACCAAAATAAGAGGATTTGGGTTACAAAGAACTAAGGTAGCAACCCTTTCATAGTCAGAAGACAGGAGTGTGCATGGTGTGGATCCAGTCTCGCGGCGAAGGATAGTTGAACCACTCTTTTTACAGAAACTATAACTATTGAACGATACTGAACAGTTCACTGCATTGTTACCTGCTGAAGAACGTGATGTATGGTCTCAACAAGATTGGGCACCAATAACAGAAATGTTGAAATTCATTCAGAGCTTCTTCAGCGAGGAAATAATAAACAATGGACTTTGGCCACCCCATCCTTAGACTTTGGCCACCCCATCCTTAGACTTGACTCCACCAGAATATTTCTATGGAAATTCATTAAAGAACAAGCGTATACCAACAAGCGTATACGGTACCTCTGGATGTCTTAAGGTGGAACATAACCGCCAGCATCGACAACATCACTCTGATTCTGCAACATGTTTTTGCGAGTGTGTATTCAAGATGATGGTCACTTTTATCATTCTGAATCACCCTGTATCAATGTACCATGAAAATTTCTAAGTTAAAAGTTTCCTTCGTATTTTACATTTTCCAATCTAAAGCTGCGAGTGAGGTCGCGTACGTGTCTGATATTTCATAGATAAAGTGAGGTACATTTCTGTAGTGTAATACTTTTCCTACCTCAGAATTTAAAAAAAAATAGATGTAAAAAAATAAATATATTGCTCCTGATTAGGTTAGGTTAAGCTAGGTTAGGTTAGTTAAGGTTTGATTGGGTTAGGTTAGGGTAGATTAGCGAGTACCTCACTATTTAATGACTTAACAGAAGACAACCTTTGAGCCCTCAGTTATACCGAAAACACTTATCAAGTCCTTCTTGGTGCAATGGTACTAAGATTAGGTTAAGCTAAAGTTATTTTGGTTAATTAATTATTTTAGATACTGTATATGTATATATGGATTTGAAAAGGTTGGTACTTCACTTATGCGGAGATGCGAACGTGTGTTTGTGTGTGTATGTGTGTGTGTGTATATGTGTGGTTAATGTATTGAATGCATAAATTCGGCTATAGGCCTATATAACAAAGGTAAGAAATATTAGTTTTCACATTTAAGTTAAAATTAAAAATTAATAAATTAGATTATCGTGAATTCTTATCAAAAAGAAAAACAAAAAGAAAATTTGGGTGGTTGTCAAAAATCATTTAGAAAGGTTGCATTTGTTTTCACAATGTAGCTAATTGGTTCGGTTGGTTGAATTATCATTTTGTTACATTATGTTTGGATTGGGTTCGAGGCCTTTATATAAAATTTATGAAGCCTTTTCTATTCCTTATTATTATTAATGAAAATTAGGATATTATCTATCAAATCAAATAATACGTTAATTATAAATTAACTATTTATGACCGAGTTGAGAAAGGGATCATATATATATATATATATATATATATATATATATATATATATATATATACGAGTATGTGTGTGTATTATGTGTGTGTGTGTGTGTGTGTGTGTGTGTGTGTGGTGTGGTATAGAAACGACGTAAGTATAGAGGAGTGTTCTGCAGACGAGGAAGAGAAATAACGAACAAATGTAGGAGAATTACGACTTCTGACTGATCGAGGCCCGTGGTGTAGTGGATAGCATATTTGACCGGCAATCGGAAGATCCTGGGTTCGATTCCAGGGCGGTTACCTCATTTTTCATTTGTTCGTTATTTCTCTTCCTCGTGTGCAGAACACTCCTCTATACTTACGTCGTTTCTATACATTAATATACTGCGTGGTCATTGCAGTTAAATGTACATATTCACGATTTGCGAGGGTGCCCTCTCAAGGCATTGGTTTCTGCCCTATGTAGGAGAATTACGACTTCTGACTGATCGAGGCCCGTGGTGTAGTGGATAGCATATCTGACCGGCAATCGGAAGATCCTGGGTTCGATTCCCGGGCGGTTACCTCATTTTTCATTTGTTCGTTATTTCGCTTCCTCGTGTGCAGAACACTCCTCTATACTTACGTCGTTTCTATACATTAATATACTGCGTGGTCATTGCAGTTAAATGTACATATATATATATATATATATATATATATATATATATATATATATATATACGAGTATGTGTGTATATATGTGTGTGTGTGTGTATGTATATATAATATATATATATATATATATAATGCCTTTTGGTGATATATTGGTTAGCATCGCTGACTACGAACACATTGGCCCCGGGTTCTATTCTCGGTGACGGGAGGCGGCGCGCAGCTAACCCAGCTGTTCATCCTTCTACACAATCAAAGTTGGTTGGTAGATGAATGGGTACGCTGGGTAGCCTAGTGGTTAAGACGATGGGCTGCTGATCGGGAGGTTGTGAGATCGAGTCCGGGCAAAGACTTTGTAATTTCTGACCGCCCTTGGTGGGTCATGGTTTGGATTCCACGTAAAGCTGTAGGTCTAAAGTGGAGCGACGAGCTTCATCTTCATCAGAATGAACAATTCGGGCGGAAGCAAAACCAAGGTTTTATATATATTAGTGGTGGACCGGATATCCGCATCATTTTTAACATCCGCATCCGCACTTCTGACTGCGGATATTACCTCTAATAAATTATGCAATTTACAATTTAATTAGCTTATAAAGTAGCTTATAAGGCCCAGTCATGCACATTTCATGTAAAGTATTAATTATTAATGAATAAATAAATATATAAACCTCAAAATATAAATACGTGGTAACACAGAAAATTGAATGAAACTTGTTTCATTGATTTTTCTGTGGCTAAAACTCTTGAAAAAGTTATTATTTTTATCATAATGAAAACATTAATATTAATTTTAATTCTTATGCATTGCCTGCCATAACAGTAATATCACGAAATTTGAAAAATTATGTCGTATATTCATAATTCTATATTATTTATATTGATAGATTAACTAAATATCCGCATCTGCGGATATCGAAATTAAAAATCCGCATCTGCATCCGCAGATATTGAAAAACTGACATCCAGTCCACCACTAAATTATATATATAAGGAACAAGAAGACTATCCCGTAAGCAAACATTTCCCATTGAAAGCTTTCGACATTTTCTAATGTCATCATTGGTGCAAAAATGGGAATTAGTTAAAAACCAAATATGAAGTTAAAAGAATTTTTAAATAATGACAAATCACAAACAACAAACTAAAAATTAGAACAGTCATGGAATTATTATATTATAAAGTTAAGTAATACAATTAAAAACAATAAATACTGTAAATGAAACCCCTAAAGGGGGGGGGTGGCGGTCACCTTTGAAAAGAGAGTAAATTTCAGTAAAAAAACATTATAAAATAATTTAAGGGGGGGGGGGGTGCATGGAGAACATTAAGGACAAATTAAAATATAAAACATTAAAATCCATAAAACGTTAAGAGGAATAAATCAGGTGCGAGTTACTGAATCACGGACGTAGCAGAGAAAGATAGATACAGTTTGTTGAAGGACGTGTTAATTTGATTGGTTGGTAAAACTTTTTACTGAAGGCTATTGAGATTATGGAATAGAGGGTATGGTGATTTGTATCTGGTTTATGTTTGAAAATGAATATTGTTTCTAAGAGGGGTAAATCGTGTTTATTAGTTTTTGCCATTATTAAAAAGTTATTTCATGTACAGCAGAGCAGTTGGGTGGTCTAACTGATGGTAGTGGGAACGTATATGTGATTGGGACGCATGGCCGTAACTACCTATGAGGTCACCGAGGTCCGGACCTCGGTAATTATTTCCTAAAAAAAAAAAGAGAGACTGAACCGTTCTCCGTGTATGAAACGCATATTACCGCTTTTCTTTTGAAAAGAGGGAGCGTCGAGCGTTTGTGTTTTGTGTATAGCTTGGGTTGTGTTTGTAGATGTCATTTTGGTCTGAATTTTGCTCGTCCCGCCGCGCTCGAAAAAAATCTGGACCTCACTAATTTCTAAACCCTAGTTACGGCCCTGATTGGGAGGGGTTTGTAAGTCTGTTGTTAGTGCGACTACTCATGCCCTTATTCGACTACTAATACTAATACCCTTATACCTTACTCGACAAAGGTTTCCACCACAAAAATCACTTAGATTCATTTCATTATATATATATATATATATATATATATATATATTATATATATATAGAGAGAGAGAGAGAGAGAGAGAGAGAGAGAGAGAGAGGGGGGGGGGGGGTTCGCAAAAGTAAATAGACGTATTCAAACTATAATTTACACATACAGGGTGGCCCATAACTCTCAATTGGTTATAATTAAAGCGAAAATACAAAAAAAAAATAAACAAAGTAAAAAGTTTATAATAATTTTAGAAATATTTATTGCTTATTCAAAGCGCAAAATATTATGACCATCTCGACAAATAGTCTTTCCTTAGTAATCAATTACGTCAGTGTGAGCTCCGCTAGATGGATTTTCTTTTTAATTATAACCGTTTGGGACTTACGGGCCACCCTGTACACAGTAAATTCAACGTGAATTAGAAATACGATATTTCACACTATTAATCTTGCGTACCAGTGTTTCTCAATCCTTTCATTTGAATGCATACCCCTATGATATTGAATTACTACCATTCACGTACCCTTCCATCCATCCACTCCCGCTATCTTACCAACTGTATTTCCCTCCTGTGTCATATTTGTGCCGCAATATTATATATATTATAAAGTATATTACAAAAGGTACTCAGATTTGTGTAATTTCTGTAAAATTCCTTAATATTACAAATCGAATATAGAAATATAAAAATATAGAAAATATAGAAATATAGAAGCAACTGCGATAACTGCGAACACTGTATCGATAAGAAAGAATTGCATATCGATGGATTCAACTTACTAAGAGCGGATAGAACAGCGAGACGTAAAGGTGGATGTGCTATTTATATACAGGAGAGGCATATGACAGAGACGGTAATGAGTAAATCCAACAGCTTCGTGGAACCCCTTGCACTGAAAATAGAGAAACTAAACGTGGTACTGATAGTCATCTATAGACCTCTAAACTCTCCAAATGAAAAATTTTCGGATGCCATTAACGATATCAGAACCCTAATAAAATCCGTAAACTTTCCATCCCCTAATATAATATACTCTGCGGCGATTTTAATTTCCCATTTATAAAATACAAAAAGATGAGTAAAATATACTTATACAGCAAGATAAGGGGTGCACAAGAGAGGACCAGGAGCAAGCAAAAATGTTGATGGCTCTCACAAACGAGTTTATGCTGACACAGAAGATAACAGAAAATACAGGAAAAATAACTGCCTAGATCTGGTATTCACGAATAACACGAACTTGATTGCCGATATAAAAATAACCCCAACTATTATCTCAGACCACAACATAATCGACTTATTAACAAATATGGCGATAACTTGAAAAGACAATACACATATGGAAGGATGAAGCAAATTTGGGGCTTTTAACCTAAACTCCAAGACCATAAATTGGGAAGAAATCAGGTCACACATTGCCCAAATAGAGTGGAGAACAGTCTTAGAGAATAAAACAATGGCGGAAATGCTAACAACCTTGGAAGAAAAGACACTGAAAATTTTAGAAAAATATGCTCCGAAAGCACAGCCAAAAGGAAAGAGGAACTGGCTAGAGAGGCAAAAGAGAAAAATATTCCGCAAAAGAAAGAGAGTAGCGACGAAGTTAGCTAATTGCGGAGACAACAATGCCAGGAAAGTAATACAAGAAAAACTGGAGAGTATCGATAGGGAAGTACAAACTCTGATAAAGGGCCATACAGAGAGGGAAGAGGAAAAGGCGTAGAAGCAATAAAAGAAAATCCAAAATACTTCTACAGCTTTGCGAAAAGGAAAACAAAAACGCGCGCTACTATCGGGCCCTTAAGGAAAGGAAATAATGAACTAACAGACGATCTAAAGGAAATATCTGAAACATTGAGAGCCCAGTATGAATCGGCCTTCAATACCCCAAAAGTGACAAAGCGACACCTGACATAGATGCATTCTTCGAAGAGAAATTGCAAGGAGAATGTATAACAGACTTTGATTTTATCCCAGAAGATGTAGCGAGAGCTATAGGACAAATGAAATCACATTCAGCTGCAGGTCCGGACAAATGGAACGCACTATTAATTAGAAACTGTAAAAATGAAATAGCTACACCTTTATACTGGATATGGAGAAGATCCCTAGACACTAGGGAAATATCGAGTATCTTGAAAAGAGAAAACATTGTCCCTATACATAAAGGAGGAGATAGATTTCAAGCAAAGAATTATAGACCAGTGTCCTTGACGTCCCACATCACCAAAATATTTGAAAGAATAATCAAAGAGAAAATCTATGACTTCTTGGAGACATTGGAAAGATTCAACGAAAATCAGCACGGATTCCGATCAGCAAGATCATGCCTATCACAACTTATACAGCATTATAACGATATCCTAGATGCACTTGAAGGTTTCATGGCCCCTTGTCCCACCGTAGCTGGGACTGTACAAAATCTGCCTCTTCTCTTATTCCAGTTTATTTCTATTTCATTTCTAAGGTTAGGGACAGAGCCCTCAAATATTTTTCATATGTATATTATTGTGTACCGCTCGCGCCTTCTTTCTCGAGAGAGTAGAGTTCCAGGGATTGTAGTCGAGGCCAGTAGTCTTCACCTTCCATTTCCTCTAGCTTAGACGTAAAAGTCCTTTGTATAGCTTCAATGTTCGCAATGTCTCGTTTTCTGTATGGGCTTGTGGGTACTGAGCAATGCTCAATTATTACTCAATTATTACTCTTCCATAATTTGAGCAGGATGTTTGCTTTTCTGCTGCGGAAGCTCCTCCAGATGATTCCCATTATTTTTCTAGCCGTTGTAATTTTGATGTTATAGTGCTCTCTGAATTCTGCATCCGACGACATTATTACTCTAAGATCCCTGACTTGTAGATTTGGTGTTATCTGTTTGGCTTGCATAGTTTTGTACCCGTTTTCTGTAGCTCCTTGCTATTACCATTCTTAGAAGTTAGAATTTTTCTTCGTTGAACTTCATATTGTCGTCTTCTGCCCACTGGAATAATGTTTCAATGTCGTTTTGTAATTTTCGTATGTCACCCTCGTTCAATATTTACTTACACATCTTTGTGTCATCTGCGAAGCATGATACAGTACTGTCTTTAATATCTGCATCAATATCTGCAATCATTATTATCATTTTATATATA
>JAJOZX010002976.1:435000-450000 GCA_023014485.1 Bathynomus jamesi | reverse complement strand
TTTGTGCATCTAATGAGGCGACACTCGTACAAAATTTGATACTCTTTTGTGAAAGCGATGAAAAACAAGGCAGTCCATAAATTTACAAAAATACCACAGCCATAAAAATTTTGAGCTTCACATCCAAAGCCAGTGAGATCAAATTTGTGAAGCTACACTCAAAATGTAAGTAGTTCGTGAACTTAAAGTAAATGTTAAGCTCTCACTGGCTTACAGTCTTCTTTTCAAAAGGTAGGATGAAAACTAGTTTTGTGCAAAATTTGTGTTTAAAACAAAATGATGTTGCCCATAAAAAATCATGGGCTAGTGTGAAAAATACGTCCAGCGAAAAGGCAAATTCTTTTTGTGTGCATAATCTTCTTCTGCAGCATTATTAGTCCCATTTATATGGGGTCGCTGTTGCGGATACTTCTCCTCCACTCCGCCCTATCCTGCGCCATCTCCTCGGTCAGGTTCTTTTCGCTCATGTCCATCCTGATGCGATCTCTCCACCTCATCCTCGGTCTTCCTTTCTTCTTCCTCCCGGGCACTTCCAGAGATAACACCCTCCTCCCAACGTAGTTCTCGTCCCTTCTCATTACATGCCCATACCATGCCAGTCTTCTCTCTTGATCCTTCTTTGGTCCGCATGCCATCCTCTCTGGTTTTGGCAATAAATTTTACGGCCGGATGCCCTTCCTGACGCCAACCCTCCTCTTTTATCCGGGCTTGGGACGGCTGGGGAATGGGCTGGCTTGCCCACCTCCAGGCATAATAATAAACTTTAAAAAGAACAGGATAAAAATAATACACAAAAAACATTTGGCGTTAAAAACTTTAAAGTTAAAAGTACAAACAATATTTAGCGACAGCTCTTAGAAGAAAGCTCGTTATGCGCTTTAATGCTATTTTGCAGATTCGGTTACCATATATCACTCTAATACACTGAGACCAGACTTTTCATCGAAATTATAAACTGTCCGTCATCGAAACAGTCCTGATGATTAAATTGTATTTGAAATAATGAGTAGTGACTCATGAAGGACCCTTGATGATTCATCTTTCATCTTATATGTATACATAAACAGAAACAATATACACGTTAAAATATATCTACTAAAACCAATGTGAAAGAGTATAGGCTATATACAAAATTCTCTCAGTACATCTTGGTCTCATGGCCGAGTGGGTGACGTGGCGGCTCGCAAAATTTTAATTTTCAATGGTATCGATCGGTTCGAATCTTACCGAGGTTAAGGTAAACTTATTTCGCATGTAATGAATCTTAAAACCTAAGTTGCTGTTAATATGTTGTTCCTGATTAACATGAAACTAATATACATGTCATTACACGCGATTAATGAAAATAAACTAAAATTGTATTTAAATGACATATCTTCCAATAGATGGCGCCACCAACTTCGATTAAGTTGTTTTCAAGAAATCAGTTCCCCAAAAAATATTTCACGAAGGATCGAAGTTTGATGAAAATACTGTCATCACATCTTGATGGAAATTCTAGTCTCAGTGTAGATGTTAAAAGTTGCCGCTAAATATTTTTTATTTTTTGCTTATTTTTGTTCTTGTTCTGTTATTTTTAAGGTTTATTATTATGCACACAAAAAAAAGATTTGCCTTTCTGCAGGACGCATTTTTCAGGTTGGTTTATAAAGGACATTTTTTTTTTAGAGCGTATAAACTGTGAGCTTCTAAAAAATCAATTCTCTTGTGGTCAATAATATTTCACTGTGAAGAAGTACAAATCCATGAATACAAATATGTACATGTATACATAAAAACTATGCACACACACACACACACACATACACAATAGAGAGAGAGAGAGAGAGAGAGAGAGAGAGCAAGATCTCTACAATAAATCGATAAAACTTCCCATTAAAGACTAAAATTCTACCATTTACCGTTAATATACACATTGTAACTAAATTTAAGAAAACAGTAGAAATTTTTATAACAAAACAGTTGACAAACAGAAGTCATAACTTACCTAATAAATTGCGATTTCCAGAATTTATATCAGAGCGATTTTCCACGATAAATATGGAATCTTGGCAGATAATAAATCTTATCTTTGACTGACATTTATTGAACCAAAACATAATGAGAGAGAGAGAAAGGATTGAAATGATGTGAAAACGAAGTGTTCTTACTTTGTAAAGAAAAAGAGATTAAAACATGTAGAAGACTATAGAGGTAGAATAAGAAAATATGAAAATATAATAATATAGAATAAGGAAATTAGGAAAAAAATATGTACTTTTTACTGTTGTTTCGTGAATTTAACAACTTTTAGCCTTTTTTTCCTATTTAAAAGTCATGGATGAATTGTAACTTTAAATGTACGTAAATAAACAGTTGCTAGTCCACTTAGAAAGACCAGGGTCATCATGTGGGTAACGATACTAAATATTTAAGTTTATTTGCAGCTGAATGCATCCTTGAAAATTTGTGCCTCTACAAATAATTACATATTAGCTATGCTCAGTATTTAAAATACCTTGATCTTCTAACAACAAAGACTGGGGCCTATCTAAAATGACATTTCTCCTAATTATAAACTGGAAAAAGAATGAATTTTAGAATATTTAACATTTTTATAAAAAATTACAGAATAAACAGCATAATAAATACAAAATAAAATTTGATTGACAATGTTTATTTATTAAGAATTAATATAAAGAATAAATAGATATTATAGATATATCTATCTAGTATTAAAATTATTTATAGGAAAGAAAATTCCCTTCTCTAGATTATTTTCGCTAAAGTTAACATTAATAATTTTTCATGTTTTTTTTATTTCTTTGCCCTGAATCAAGATGGCGGCAATTTGTTTCAGACATGGCTGAAAATGTATAACATAAGAGTTTCCACTCCATATGTGATTTGTTGCTCTATGGCTTTTATGTTTATACGGAGACAATTTCTTTATGTTAGATACATAAAATCTTCTTTTTGATGATGATGTTGTTGGTGTTGATGTTGATGTTATTGTTGTTAATGATGGGGGTTGTTGATGTTTTGTTGGTGTTGTTTTTTTTATGTTATGACTAAAAGTTCACTTGAGGTTTAGGTAAACTTAACGAGAATGAAAGAAAAATTTCCATGTGAAAATAATCACCCAAAAAACTATCAGCCCAAAAATGAAATTCTTCTCAAATTACAAAATAAAAATAAAAAGACCGTATGAAAATGAAAAAAAAAAAAGTCGCAAAACCTTATTCTATATCAGAGACATCTCTCTCTCTCTCTCTCTCTCTCTCTCTCTCTCTCTCTCTCTTATCTCTCTCTTCGCATAAGAACCAAAATAACGTTAAAAAACTATTACATAAAATAAAAAAAAAAAGCTTTTGAGCGTAAAAAAAGAGGGGGGAAAAAAAGCTGTTTATGAGACTAAAATAGAAAAATGGATTTCGAAGGGGAAACTGTAATAAAATCTTGTCCCGCCACGCTTCTACTGAAGAAATGCGTAGAATGAAGGATAACTGAAGGGGGAACACAAAGGAAAGAAATAAGACTGCCCTTCACATCGACGGTCTCAGTAATTTTTAAACGTTACTGAATGTCTTAAGGTCTTACGGACTAAGCAGAAAATGGTATTAGAGTCGTAATAAAGTTGCGGGGACATAAATTAAATAGGAAAAAGCAAAAGAAAGCATTGCATCGGATCTTTTGTATACTCATTTGACATCCTTTATGAGTACATTAATATTGGAGTTATAATACCCCGAGAATAGGCAATTAGGAGGATTGCATTCACAATGTATGTAGCTGTACTTGTATAATATACACCACACACACACACACACACACACACATGAATTAGGGGGATTTTCCGAAGGGAGTACTACTTTTAAAAAAGTTTATAATATTTGCATAAGTCAGAAAATATATATAAACAATTGTTTATATCACTACGTAATATACATATAATCTATAGGGTGAGCGAAAAGGCACTCTGCACCTGCAAGAAGTGTAGTGAACCTGTACCAGCACTGTGTTGGAAGTGGACAGGTACACAGGGACTTTTCGCTCACCCTGCATATACGATTTCTTTTCTTTCTAGGAGCGGTCTTTCTGCTAAATAATATAACACTAAACCATTAGATATCAGGTCAAGGACTTTAAATATGAAGTAAAATACTATATATAATGCATATGCTGTACACACAGGGTGAATCAGAAGTTTTATATCATAAAATTAACAGGCAGCCTCTGACATTTCGTTTGATGGGGTTGTTTAACTTTCTCCGCAATATTTAAGGCTATATGACAGAGGGGACCACAGCTTTACGGATATCCGAACCACGGCTCGCTAAATAATCTCCCATCCAACTACAACCAAGATCAACTACAACATCGACAGTAAGGATGTCACGACATTGACCATGACGTAGCCCATGATAGCTTCATATGTTTATGAAAGACTTCTGACATCATATATATATATATATATATATATACACTAGGATGGGAAAATCTGGGGTCAGGTGGCACTTTATCATGAGCCGTTCTTGAGTGAAATACTATCCAAATAATTATGTATGTAAAAGAAAGAAGGTCAATATACAGGGTGATCCGTTTGGGTATGGATAAAAAAAAAATGCTGTGAGAATCTACCGAGAATTGATACAGCGCTCATCTGTTGCACGTGTGGTCATAAAATGTGGGAGTTTGTAATAGGCTATGCCATCCACTGCCAGACGTACGAGCGCCATCTGCTGTCAGACTTATGAGACATATCCCAGTTTCGAAGATGGCGGCGAATGCGCAATAACGTGCGAAGTGTGTCATTTGGTTTGCTAAGTTTGAGAGTGTGACAGCGGTATGGCGTTAGTTTCGCTGTGCGCATGATGTTCGAAAAGCTCCTAAATACGACTCCATAGTGCAGTGGTACCGCACATTTGAAGAAACGGGGTCTATCACTAAACCACATGCAGGTGGTCGTAAGAATTAGCCTCTCGTTATGACCTCTGTCGTGTCCGGAAGGGGAGGTCATGTTGAAGACTAATTAGGTTTGTCACAATCTACCATCTTTGTGGGCATTGTTTACCAAATATTAAGCTATACAATGTTACTGTTTCCATTTCACAACAATTTTATTTTATCCATACCCAAACGGATCACCCTGTACATTATAGGATGTAATTATTAATTATGTCATAATTATGTCATAACGCATCATATTCAGGTTTTACTAAAATGTACTTGAAATTTCTATCTGGTTTAATGTTACTGAGTGCAACTTGAAGTTCACAGTAACGATATTTTTCCCTAAATTTATCTTTCTTTTATGTATGAAAATCAAGCTCTAAATGTTGGTAAAGGAAAATACGTTTCTGTGAAATACTGTACTCTAAAAAATGTTTTTCTGTATACTTTCTACCTATTGTTATAGGAACGTTACGAAAAGTAGATGGAAAGTACAGTAGTCCCTTAGATTCCGTAAGGAGGTATATGGAAAGTATGAGAGATTTTGCTTCAGGCACAGTCTGAATAATCGAAGTATCTCGAAAGTACGACAGTGAATTCTTGGTTCGGAACGGACACGTGAGCTGAGAGCGTATTTAGTAAGAGGACTGAAAGTATATTTTCCATAATATATCGCATATATACGAGTATATACTATATATTTCCATAGTTCATGTTCATATACACAGAGCCGAAATTACGTCAATTTGATGGTATTAGTGTTTCATTTCATTTACCATTGAAGCAATTCTTAAGAAATGACGGAAAAATTCCTACAAATTTTGAACGTGACGTAACATTCCACCCCATCTATTTTATGTTGACATAATTTTGCGTTTAAACATTTCTTTATTTTTATATATGATGGATATTTTTCATCAGTTACTGGAAATTTATTCAATTTTTTTTTGTGATTAGGCAAAGCGCGAAGAAAACTTGCACATGCGCAATGAAGGTATAACTATAAAAAATAAAATAAATGAAGGCATGACTAGGAATTAAAAATAAATGCTCGGAATGGGACTTACAGTATTTTAAGGCTCGATGCTATTTTACCTAAATGGCATGAACTCAAATTAATATATTTAATATAAAATCAAAATTCATATTGTGTATGTTATCGTACATGCAGTAATTACATTAAGAAAATTAATGCAAATTGTATTCATGGCCTATGACTGACTGCTACAAAATATTAAGGTTTCAAACAAACTTTCATAATGTGACCCTATGAACAATCCATCAATCAAAAATTAATATTAATTGTTTTAGTTTTTAAAAAAATTGCATTTTTATTTTTTATAATTATTATTTTTTTGTAAATATAAATTTCTAAGTGCAAATACAAAGATTTTTACCTGAAAAAAAGTTGTTTGATGAAACTATAATGTAGACTAAGAGCAACACTATAAATTCTCAATATGTCAAGTCAGCTTTCTAACGTCGAGTGGCTTAATTGGATAAGGACACTATAAATTGCGTGAGAGTCCTCACTGCCGGCGATTCGAATACAGTTTGTGGATAAAATTTATGTATTTGTTTCTTTACATATAATGTGCATAATTGACTATAGTCCAGGGGTTCTTAACCTCTGGGTCGCGATCCAAACTTAGGTCATTAAATTGTCATTTATCATTTATTTATGTTATCCCAAATCATTTTATTATTAATTATTTATTTTATTATCTATTACAGTTAACTGTTTGAAGGCATTAGTCGCCGAGCTATTCCCGAGACCAGAATTTGGATCGCAGCCTAAAAAAGTTATGAACCCCTGGAATATACGGTAGTTAACCTTATATGGACAACTGTTACAATTTCTAACCTTTCGTATACACGCATTTATAACTTAACCTTACAGAAAATTCTGTCTATAGAGGGTTAAGTTAAAATTCAATAAAGAAATTCTAGCATAAAAATTAAATTTCAGAAAATACGCTTTGGTTTCATTTACTGTACGTGTACGTACCTATATTTTTTTTGGTGGTTTCTCATGCTGCATTGTACTTTTTAGGTATTATCAGTAATAAGACTACTTGGAAAGTATTTAATGTTAGATGTACTCTCGGGCATTTGGTGTACGTTCGGAGCTCGGTACCTCCCGTACACGTTTCAAATACTGAAAGCACACATAGAGTACACCTAGAGTACACATAGAGTACACATAGAGTAAACCTAGAGTACTCATAGAGTACACCGAGATTACATCGAGAGTTTTCTTTAATCCCTGAAAGTGTGTTCTGTATTTTTCACTTAGTTTCAAAGACCATCGTTTGTCAAGAAAAAAAAAACTCTTTCAGCTACTATTTATCTATTATATTTATCGGCCTTCTTATCTGTACCCTTCAAGTACTTTATATTTATAGTAATTTTTCCCGCTCGGATCTAAGGTACTTATAACGGACAGTTTTAAGAGGTACCTTTTTAGCCCATATTATGAAAACCTGTGGACGTGCTTTTACTTTCCACAACGCCTATCTCTGGAGGTCAGTGTACCTCTCCCCTTACGTACATCAAAACGGAATAAAGATCTCGTTTTCACATATTAAAGATGTCAGAGCTGTAAAGTCTGCGAACAAAGCTAGGATGAACGTCATCTCTTCATAAATTTATTCCCATTCTTTATTCTGAAGATAAATTTATCAAATCAGAGAAAAATTTATGTTCTGAAAATTTTGCTGCGATAATTAACTTGTTTCAGAACTATTTCATTTATTCAAAATGTCTGAAGTAAAAGTTAACAATGCAATAAAACAAAGAAGAGATTCGAACCTTCGACAAAACTTTTCAGAATTCAGCGAAATCAATGTAATTGGAAGTTTTTAATCTTTCAGTTTTTAAGTACCATCGATTACCAAAGTCAAGATACATTCGGCCCCACCTACTACCTTATGGCACAGTGTATCCAGACCTTTGTAAGCAACTGTACATTTTTTCTGTAACCCATTGTACATACATAGAATTAATACATAAATTAAGTATTTGGACTAGTTGTTTTAATTACATAATTTTTTTTGCCATATTTTGACATTTTGTGTATGTACCGTATACACTTTGCTAGATACATTACCCATGTTGCCCTTGTGGAAATTCGTAGTGCATCATATCTATCAGTATTATTATTATTATTATTATTATTATTATTATATTATCATTATAGAGTAAAACCTTTATAATTCGTCACAATAGGGGCTCTAGCCTTGTCGAATTTAGCAAATTACGAATTATGAGTAATACATTTTTAAAAAGTCTATAAATAGAAAATAAACACAAAGACGTGCACTCGCCATAAAAGGCATCATCCAGGGGAAATTATACTCTGGTCGGCAGCGGTTTTGAAGAGGTGCAGTTGCGGAAGAAAGTTTATCCGCCTTTTTATATAGTATGTAGGATATGTATGCATGTATCGAAAGCTTTTTGGTGGAGTTCTGGATGCTGATTGGTGAAAAATTTAGAGTTGTATAATTGACTGAAAAGCTCCACCCTTCATTTTTAAGCACTATATTTTAATGAGTAGGAAAAATTCATATTTGTAATATATATTATATATATATATATATATAGGTTACACGAAGTTTACTTTTAGAAATTTAGTTGGTTAGGGCTTAGAATAATTGTTACGCAACTGAGCTGTAAAGAATAAACGGAAATACAATTATATGCATTTAATTTCCTTAAAGCAATTAATGCATGCATAATAACACAAACTACGACACGAAAGACGTATTGCATTATGTACGCCTTAACCGCGCATGCGCTAATTCAGAAGAAACTGACAAACATTTCGAGTATTTGGCGATATTATATCCATCATAGCAAAAATGAAGGAAACTTTAGACACACAATTATGTCAACAAAATTGATGGGATGGTAATGTTTTGTCACGTTCGAATTCTGTAGAAAATTTTCAGTTAATATATTCTATATACTCTTATTAAAACTAAGCGTTTTTCGTAATAAATTAATTAAAAGTTAAGAATGTGTAGCATGTAAATTATTCAATACTGAATGCAAAAACTTCACTTTTTTCTACGTGAAGGTCAAAATATGAAAATAAAAACCCACTCTAATAGACAGAGTTTATTTCCACAACAGTTTCGACGCCCACTGGCATCCTCCTCGGGTGGATACAGAAAAACGAGGAGGATGCCAGTGGGCGTCGAAACTGTCGTGGAAATAAACTTTGTCTATTAGAGTGGGTTTTATTTTCATATACAATACTGTTTGGCCAATAATATAAACGGTATTTAACAGCATTGTTTTCAGAGATTTTTATCAAAACTGACGTAATTTCTGCTCTTTGCGTAAAATCTTCATTTGGGTAAAATAAAATTATTTGTTTTCAGTAAAAAAAAAAAACGTTCTAAAGCCTTTTCTTTGTTATTAGTGTTTGAGAGGAATTTTGCGGTGTTACTCTGAATAATGTTCCTGTGATATTTCAAAGTAAATACACTAAATTTTTTGAAGAAGGATGCATACTCTTAATTTTACTATGTTCATTGTCAAAGGATACATATTCTTTAGGATGTTACTGTGTTATCATTGATAACTTCATTGTCTACATCAATTTGCATGATTATGAATAGGAAGGAGCTAACACTGTTCCTTGTGGTACTGAGCTACGGACCTCTGACTGATGAAGATATCCATTGGACTGTAATGACTTACTGCCGTTCACTAAGGAAAGTGCATAGCCATTTTCCTACTTTTCCTGTTATTTCCATAGACTTCAGTTTATGTTTTGTGATTGCACGGTCATACTTGTCGAACGTTTTGGCAAAGTTTTTGTACGTTATATCATAGTTCTCATCGTTTTTGAGTGTACCAATAATGCTGTTATAGTATTCCATTAGTTGTGATACCCACTATCTTCCTGACCGGAATCTATGTTGGTTATCATTTAATTTTCTTCTTGAGTCTTCAAATAGTCAGATTTTTTCTCTAAGTATTCTTTCAAATATTTTTTTAGATGAGATGTCAGCGACACTGACCTATAGTTTTCAGCCCCAGATCGATCCCCTCCTATATTTCAGACAATTGTTTTAGATCACAGGTTAATACTTTGTTTCCATTCTTCAAAGGTCTGACAGTCGAGTGATTTTTCTTCTTCTTTTTTGCAAAATTATAGAACTATTTTGAGTTAACCTTTATCGCTTCTATATAGTCGTCTTCTATCTCTGTATGGTTCTCAGTTAGACCCTATATGACGCAATCTATGCTCTCCAGTTTGTCACTTATATTTTTCTGATGTTGTTTCCTTCACGTGTTCCCATCGCGGTCCGCCACCAAGCTCATCTACAGTGTGGCAGCTCCTAGGTACCTGATCTTACATTTCGATCAAAACTGAGTATAGAGGCCTGCAGCCTCTCCGGTCTCTTGAGTGATTACATACCGATTAACTCATACCTTTTTAATCCCCGATCGTAAGTCACTCTCCATCATGCCAAATAGAAGAAGAAACACGACGAGAAATTCATCCTCCACTAGGCCTAACAAAAAAAAGGAAAAAGTGGACATCTAAAACAGACATCCAACAAACCCCTCAACAAGGGGAGAACCAAATGACGGCCTCTTATCAATAGTGAGCCTAAGCATTAGAAGTCTTGCTAAACATCATTATGACCTCAAAAACACATTAACTTTAATTAAAAAAGATTTTCATTTAATTATTCTCATAGAAACTTCCATATAGGACTCGTATAAGCATCTCTTTCCCTTAGATGGTCATACTGTACCTTTTTCAACACCTTCCGAACAGAAAGAAGAGGAGGAGGCATTCGAATTTACATAAAAAATACCATAAAATGCACAAATGTTGACTCACTCTGTACTGTAGAACCTCACATCGAAATATGCTTAGTAAATCTTACTTTTGACAAGACAACCCTCAACATATTGGCAACATACAGGTCACCTAACGAAAGCGCAAATAACTATGTTAGTATCTTACAGGATCGAACCAGACATCAATCTCTAAAGAGCTCAGACTCTTTCATCATCGGGGTTTTTAATATAATTTTAGCGAAAATAAGGGCAGACTACACTGTCATATCATAGGAAATACAATGATTAGGCAAGGATATACGTCCTCTGCAACCAGACCTACACGCCCCCGTACTGACCTTACCAAATCTTCTCTTATTGACCACATATGGTCACTTGGTCAGATATAAACCTACAATATATACAAGACAAAAGGATACTACTTGCAGGCATAATTGACCACATCCTAAGTTGCGTCACAATAAAAACAAAGACAAACACCCTAAAGTATACAAATATTAAACTCAGAAAAACAAAATCTAATCTGCTGAATACATACAAAACAAAATTATTCGCAGCGTTTTTACTTCATTGATGACTGACATACTAAATTTGAAAAGTTTCAGCAAACACTATGAGCTGTGTTTAATGAATGCTGCGCCATCGTTGACAAAAATATTCCTATTGTTAGAATCAACAACCCCTGGTTAACCCCTAGATATAGAAACATCCATAAACAAAAACACAAAATTTTTAAAAATGTGAAGGAAGGTTTACTCCCAAAAGTGTACACTCACTATCGAAACAAATGTAATTCATTAATACTCAAAGCAAAAGCTAATTGCTATAAATATAAGTTCGGAGAATACAAGGGCGATCTCAAACAATACTGGAACATCATTAACAAAGCTATATTAATAAAAACCAAACAAAACCATCTACTCCCGAAAGACTATTAAAAAAAATGAACCCAAACAGACGCAATAAATATTTTAAAACACCTTTAACGAATTTTTCACCGAATTAGGTGCAAAACTCGCCTCTAACATCCCACCCACAACGCGGACCTTCGATACATACCTAAGACCCCCATCCCCCGTCACGCAATCTTTATTCCTATCTCCTATTACGACATACGATTTAATGACAGCCATAAAACAACTGGAAAATAAAACTTGTACTCTGGACACAATTCTAAACAGAGTCTGCAAAGAATGCGCGAGCTTAATTACGCCCAAGCTCGCAAACCTCATAAATCTATCCATCCATTCAAAATTGTATCTTCCCACACTGCCTATAAAAGGCTAGATTATGCCCTATTTTTTAAATCAGGAGCTAAAACGTCCCCCTCAAACTACAGACTCATCTCCGTCCTTCCAATCGTCAGTAAACTATACGAGAGAGTGATATATAATCAAGTATTAAAATTTACATTAAAACAAAATAAGACACAATCAACAATTTGGCTTTCTGCGAAAACGCACAACCAACGACGCCATAACGACTAGTATATAAGAAGAACTTCAAAGCAATCTAAACGACCAAAAAACATCACTAAAAATCATCCTACCTGACCTATCTAAAGCCGTTGACACAGTACCTCATGACATACTCTTAAAGAACTAGAACATGCGGCTTCAGGGAACTACCCTCAAGATGGTTGTGCTCATACTTAACTAACAGGACACAATTTATAACGGAACTCTCTCACATCACAGACAAGACACATATCGCACGGAGTACTTCACTGGATCATTCTGGCACCTATTCTGTTCTCCTTATACAGAGTGGTCCAGAAGTCCTGCCTCATTTAGCAAATGAGCAATCCCCCCCCCCCATGAGGCAGGACTTTTGGACCCCCTGTATAAATTATTTCCATCTATCATTAAATAATTCCGAACTGTTACCAGTATTTAGATGACACTTCAATCATAGCTTCTAGCAATGACTTACTAACACTCCAAACAGCTACCAACAGTGAACTCCAAAGAATATCGTATGGCTTTACACCAATAAACTACCATTAAATATAAAAAGCAGCTTATACAGTCCTCACAAAAGAGAAAACGGTGCGCCCTCTAAACCTAAAAATAAATTCAGTCCCTGTTCAACGAGTGCGATCGGCAAAACTTCTGGGTGCAAATCTCGCATTCAAAGAAGACCTTTGCAATAAATTAGCAAAGGTATCATTATTACAAAAGAGGATAATTAGGAAAATCTATAAATGGAACAAGCATAATGAAAGTACACAAAAAAATGCTTTAAAATTGCTTCATATATTTATCAAGAAATCACTCAAATCATCCAAATCATGCAAAACAAAGCATTAGATTCCCAAGCGCAACAACGTTTCAACACTAGACAATCAAACATCGGAAAACCAAATTACACTGTAGATTGTTCGACTGGATCTTTAAGCTCCACAGGACCCGCCCGACCTCTGGAACACCCTCGATCGGGAGATAAAAAAATTAACAACACTAAAAACTTTTAAGAGGAAATTGAAAGACTGTACTATATCCCCTTTTTATTTCAATACACTCCAGCTACATTAATAATAACTCATCTTATAGAATAAAAAAAATAAATTAAAAAACACCAATTATATTAATAATAAATTAATTTATATTCGTATATAGCAAGACGAAATTGATGAGAATAAATAATAACATAAGAGTAAACATGTGTAAGGTGACGATACCAAAGTAAACATGTGTAAGGTGACGATAACAAAGTAAACATGTGTAAGATGACGATACCAAAGTAAATATGTGTAAGGTGACGATACCAAACATGTGTAAGGTGACGATACCAAAGTAAACATGTGTAAAGTGACGATACCAAAGTAAACATGTGTAAAGTGACGATACCAAAGTAAACGTATGTAAGGTGACGATACCAAAGTAAACATGTGTAAGGTGACGATACCGAACATGTGTAAGGTGACGATACCAAAGTAAACATGTGTAAAGTGACGATACCAAAGTAAACGTGGGTAAGATCAAGATATCGAAGTCTGTCAGTTGAGGATGTTCAGTAGCAACTTATTTAATTATCTACCAATACTGTAATTCTTGTATCCCAGCAAATAAGAACATATAATCTTAACTGAATATTATATATATATATATATATATATATATATATATATAATATATATATATATATATATATATATATATATATATATATACAGGGCGTCCCAAACAAATGTATACACACTTTAACAGCTGATAGCTCAATTGATGTTTCTTTCTTTCCAAGTTAAACCCATTAGAATTAATAATGGCAGTCAGACTAAGCTTTGAACAAAGGAAATTCATTCTAAAATGCTACTGGAAGTGTGAAAACGCAGTTGAAGTGCAAAGACAGTTTAGGAGGGAGTTTCAAACAGATCCACCAACGCGACTTACCATCACTCGAATTAGAGATAAGTTTGAAGCCGATGGAACTGTTCAGAATGTCCACAAGAAGCGTTCCGGAAAACCACGGACATCGACAAGCCCACAAAGCAAGAAAGAGTACTGGAAACGTATCACCAAAGTCCAAGAAAATCTGTGCGGCAAGCGAGTCGTGAGGTAGGAATTTCAGAATCGTCTGTCCAACGCATTTGAAGCGCTGTCAATGGAAAAGTTACATTCCAAGATTAGTCCATGCTATTAATGAAGATGATCCGGACCGAAGAGTGGAGTATTGCGAGTGGTACTTGGCACGATGTGGATGTGGATTGGACGAAGGGGTTTCGTAGAATACCCTCCGCGTTCACCAGACCTCACACCACTAGACTTTTTTCATGGGGATACTTAAAAGACAAAGTCTACGCTATAAAACCTGCAACAGTCGCTGAATTGAGAGCAGCCATTGAACGAGAATGCACACAAATACCAAACGAAATGTTTCGTGATGTTTGCGATTCCATTGCTTCGCGTTATCAGCAGTGCCTGGACCAGAACGGACGTCAGTTTGAAAACAGGCGTTGACAAAACAATTAAATAATGTCTGTAGATTCTATTACATTTTGAAAATGAAATGTATTTTAATAAACACTGCCTTTATAATTATTTAAAGTGTGTATACATTTTTTTGGGACGCCCTGTATATATTATATATATATATATATATATATATATATATGCAGTAAAATCACAGAATAACACGTGATCTTATTAATAAGCAAACAACCACAGGGAAAAAGGAAAAAAAGAAACACGAAATCCGAGCGCTTTCGTGATATATTCACATCTTCAAGGACAAGAAAGAAATTTC
>JAJOZX010002976.1:422500-430000 GCA_023014485.1 Bathynomus jamesi | reverse complement strand
ACTACTTACTTGCAGGAGGTGTTTTTGTTCAATATAATATATCAATATATGTAGTATTTTTATTTCTTCTACAATAGTGATTTATTGTAATAAATTATTTAGCCTTGTTTTTAATAAAAACAAGGCTAAAACATTAAACATTAAAAAGATATAAAAACTTTTTATACCTCTTTAATGTTTTGGATACTTTTTATAGTTAAAATTGCGATTGCGGAATTTGCGGTTTGCGGAAGTGTTTGCGGAAGTGCCCAGCACTGTAAAAATTGGAAATATGGTTTGCGTTTGCGGCACCAAAAATGGCAAGCAGTTTGCGGATTTGCGTTTGCGGAAGGTAAGGTTTGAGTTTGCGGATTTGCGATTGCGGAAGTGATTTTGAGTTTGCGGTGCCCAGCTCTGGAAATTATTAATTCTTTAATAAAATGTCCCATAGCAAATTACACGCAATTTCATGTAACATTCGACGCTTTATCATAAAATCAAGTCTAAATTCTCTTCTTAAAGCATAAAAAAGCAGTATAGGAAAATGCATTACATTTATGTATTAAAAAGATTGGGGGGGGGGGGAATCCACTATTTACGTAACTCGTCCATCATCACAGCACATTTTCTTCTCTAGTCGAACAGAGCTACAAAGTAAACAGAAATCGCTAATTGAAATCGAACGCACGAACGAAGAAACGAACAAAAAAGATGGCTGGCGCTTACTAACAACAAACGCGATGACGCTCTAGGCTGAGCTAGGCCTACTAATCATCCTCGAAATCTTATACACTTCTCATTACTCACAGAAAATCCAAGCAGAATTCGATTCCCTACCGGAGAATATATATCATAGGACTCCCTGACAACTTAGATGATAAATGGATAGGCAAACGATGGTATAAATTCAATTTAGTTAATCAAAGCAGCCCAAAGCGAGAGGCCGAATGAAGAGAATGAAAAAAAAAAAAAAAAGAAGAAGAAATAGCTTATCGTCGACAAATTCCTCCAGAACTTCCATTCTTTCTCTTTTTTTCTTTTTTAAGAATTAAGAACAAATAAATCTTCTCTCTTCTGGCAACATTTTTGTTTTGGGGAAATTTTCAATTAAATGCAAAGTGACTTCCAAATATATATATATATATATATATATATATATACAGTATATATTATATTATATATATTATTTCAGCCATAAGTGTGAAACAGATGGAACAAGCGAACAAAATATGAGATTTTTGACCAAAAACCTTTTTAAGTCGCAGAGAAATAATTATATCTACATTAACACTCATCTGGTGTGAAGCGGTTTGGGCGAGTGTTTCTTGCGCACACTATATAGTTTCAGCAATTAAATAGGTTTGGTAGGCTCCTTGGATTTGTTACATAGAAGGTATTACTTTTATTTTTTCTTTAATATTCGTAGGAGACCAGAAGTGCCAAGAGGTAATAACATATCAATTGATTTACGCTCCTCTTATCTAGATATTTTCAGATATTCTAGGAAATTCTTTCTATAAATTCTATGAATAATTCTCTGTGTCACGATGTGAACAAAGAGTTAACGCGTGAATTAAGAGTCTAAATGCACATTTTTTTAATAAACACGGCAACGGCCAAAGAGAAATTGCAATGATGCTCAAAATATTCAAAGGAACAGTTCAAAGAAATGTGAGTGAGGGAAAAATATTAATTTGAGTACACATAACAGAAAAGAACAACCCAGAGTAACTACTTCAAAACCAGATCGCATTATTTAAAGACTCTCCTCAGCAAATCGCTTTAATTAAGATAGCTCCAGAGATACGTGCAACCATTCGGGAGAACCATGGCTAATGTGAAAGGAAAACGTCAAGAATGTGGGGCTGCAAGGAAAAGTTATTCTCAGAAAGCCTTATGAGTGATGTGAACGAGAAAAAAAGACTCGAGATGGCAAAGAAACATCAAAACTAATGGAAGACTGTGCTATGGAATGATGAGACCAAATTAAAGTGTTGGGAAATGAAAACTTAGGTTTGTAAAACGACGTAGCCATGAAAAGTTTCAATCTCACTGTATCAGTAAGACTAAGAACAATGGTGGTAGTTCTATTATGATGTGGATTTGCTTCAATTTAAGTGGAGTGAGTGGGTGATCTCCTAAAAGTGATCTCTTAAGAGTGAACCTAGCAAGCGTACACATAGAAATGTTTTCAATAATTTTCCTAGTCGCCCTCTAAAAGTCAATTAAATGACTATGTTCATATCCATTTACTTTACGTTAACAGAAAAATGTTACAAAATCATTAGTCTATTGACTACCTTTGCTGATGCTAAAATTATTTGTAGTTCTTTTCGCGGTGAAGTAGTCATTTTTATTAGTTAAATGAAGTTATATTACGAAAATAGTCAACTGCAGAAGATCACAAACTGATAAAGACATTCACTCAACTTTTTAACAATATCTACCTAGTGAATTTAACTAGTAACTAAAACTGACTAGTATCTGACTACCTTACTTTATAATGAAAAACAATGCATCCTACTACCCTCACATATTTTACACGAGTAATCTGACTATTGGTATCAATATAGGGATCACCTGAAGATCAGGGCCCCCAGCCTTTCTTAGTTAGCCTTATAAGGCTAACTAACGAAAATATCACGACCTAACCTAACCAATCGTTAGGTCAACTGTACGCCCTTGACGATTGGTTAGGTTAGGTCGTGATACTTTCGTTAGTTAGCCAAGGGTGTACAGTTGACCTAACCGGGCATTCAATTTAATTATTATTATATTTGGTAGTGTAAAGCAAAAAACAAGAATACATTGGGGGCCCTGATCTTCAGGTGATCTCGCATTTATTTTTGTTCGAGTCAACAAAATATTTTTCTAGCTGTTTTCTTATGCAAATATATGTACTATATTTATACAATAAAACCCTTATGTCACTTACGTTGGGTAAGTGGCATGTTTCCAGTTTATATTCCAAGTTTATATTAAACTTTGTTTATAGTATCTACTAGTTAACTTGAATATGAAACTATTTATTCTACTCTCACTATGAAACGCGTTAATAACCATATAATTCGTTTCGCTCTTTTCAAAATGTAGTCTATCTACTAATTAACCACAAAATGAAACTAGTCAACTGATTTAAAAGTACAAAACAATTTTAATCATTTGACACGTTTCAAGAAAATTAAATTACTCGATTATTTTGCATCGCTAAGTGTAAGGTTCGTCCGAGAATAGCTTCAAATTGACTATTTCAGGTTTAATGATGAGCTACAAATATTTTAGGTCAAATGACTCGCGAGGTCAGTTTTGAAAATGGATGCGTTTGTTGGCCTGGTTAACATACTGTAGTTTTGTGACCTAAAAAAATTTTACTCTACAGGACCTAAGATGTATTGCCAATTCGAAATGTAAGCAATTCTCATGAAAAGACTATAATATAAGCTGTGGTTACTTCAATGCTTTCAAGATGTGAAGTTATCATCCACGCTCGAAAAGCGCTCACACTAAACGTTGAATACTGGCCCGTCTTTGTGAATTATTAATCACTTGCCATAATTTATACGTATACTGTCTGGTATTCTATTATTTAAATTACTTATTAAACTAGAAATGTAAAAATTTTTGTTTTTTTTTAGGCTTCTAAATTAGTTCATAATTGCTTGTGGTTTCATATTTATGATGGACATATCATACATTTAAATGGCGAACGAGTAAAAATTACATTCCAAGAAATGTTAATAAAATAGCACAAAAAACATTAAAAAAAACAAAGACATTTTAAGGTTAACATTTATGAAAATAAATAAATAAATAATAATTTGAGAATAGGATATAAAGGCGGGATTAAAACTCATTATATCAAATTCTATAACACTTTAACCTTTCACAAAATTATATAATTAAAAATGTGTACCGTGTTCTTGGAAATGCTCTTGAGATGTATCAAGTGCCAAGGATGTAATTAGTGCACATATATATATATATATATATATATATATATATTATATATATATATATTATAATTCTTTTTAGTAAATTATGGACTCACTGAATTAAGATTTTCTGAATTTAAGTTAGATTACAATATATATATATATATATATATATATATATATATATATATATATATATATATATATATATATATATATATATATATATATATAATAACAGTCTCGAACTTCCGGGAGATAACAAGACATGTTCAATACAGTCTAATACAAAGAATTAAAAAAATCAACCAACCCAATTATCCAAGCTATGCATGAGTCCTGCGTTTGTCTTCTAAGCTATGGAATTCATAGTACGAAAACGTTTGTCTGTACCTCCACTTAACTTCGACATTACTATTTTTCATGGATTGTCTTTCTATTCCTAGTACTTGAATTTTCATTGCATTTTAATTCAATTCGTACTATTACTATTTGTTATATTGGTCGTATTGATTATTGGTCTGCTAATATACTTTTTATTTTCATGTATATATATATATATATATAGAGAGAGAGAGAGAGAGAGAGAGAGAGAGAGAGTTTTTAACCCTTTAAGACCTAACTACGTAACGTACGACGTACGAATGATCACTACAGACTAAGTACGTACGCCGTACGTTCTTAATTTTCACGTCCGCATTTGAATGGTCGTAAAAGAAACGCAGACTGTGGGACATACGTTCCGCCCCCACATGCAGTACCGAAAGGGTCAATTCACAAAACAACAACGCATGTATTGTTGAAGGATATTTTGCTGAAAAGAAAACCGTCAAATTTTTAAATGTGACGTCAAACAGAAGTACAATTTCTCGACTAGTATACAGCTATTTGGGAAGACTGGCTCTGTAGATGATAATAAAAAAGTGCCCCCCCCCCAAAGTGTCGTTATTAGGGATGTTTTGGATAATTTACAGAAACGGTTTACACATTCGCCAAAAGACATCTTTGTTCTGAAAAAGAGCACCATCCATTGAACCTGCAGAAAACTTCAAGTTTATCCTTATCGTGTTGAACTGAACTAGACAGACGGGGAAAACTAGAGTGTAGTACTTATTGCTACTGGTTTAAGCACTTTGTTCGGGAATCTTAGACACAATTTTCTTCTGTGATGAGGTTTGGTTCTCCACCTCAGTGGGCATGTGAACAGCCAGCATACGAGAATTTGCGTTACAGAGAATCCATACAGTTTCCATCAGCATTCGCTTCATCGTCAGAAGATAAAATTGTACATGGTGTGGAGTCTATCAGCGAAGTATCATTTGACACTCTACGAAAACTGCAACTGCTGAACTTCACGGAGATATATCATCGAACAGTTCATTGCTGAAGAACGTGATGCGTAAATTCCAAACGCTGAAATTCAATCAGAGGTTCTTCAGCGAGAGAATAAATAATAATCAATGGAATTTGGCAGCCTCGATACCCAGACTTCCCTCTACCCTCTTTCTATGAGGATACATTAAAGGATAAGCATAAGCCACAATCTTATATTAAGATCTGAACGCCTTGGACGGACCATAACCGTGTGCATTCACATCACGCTGGCTATTCTGCAGCGATTTTTTATTTTGGCGAACATGCGCAAACGTGTGGATACATGTATTCAAGATGTTTGTTGTACTTTCAGCATTGTTGTAGGGTTGTTGGGTAATGGGTGGTGTTTCTCATCCTCCGTTACCAAGGTATCATAAAATTTCCTAGAGTTAAATGTTTTCCTCATGTTTTACATTTCCTAATGTTGGACAGCGTGATTTTTTGGGACGCCCTTAGCTATACCTCCATTTGCGCTTATTGGGGCTATCTCGAAGGCTACTTGGGTTAGGTTAGGTTAGAAAAATTCATATATACCCTATATATATTGTGTAGTTTATGTCTAATTATTATAGACTGTAAATAATGTTATAATGTTTCAGACCAACAAAGACCCTAGGATCCACTCATGGCTGGTCTACGTAACCGGGTTGTAGTTGTGTATTGCGCATGTCCTCCGTGATAATCTCTTATAAGGAGTGACAAAAGAGTTTCTAACTCTTTCACCTGAAGTAGAGTAAGAGCAATAATAATAATAATAATAATAAGAAGAAGAGAGAAGAAGAAGAAGAGGAAGAAGAAGAAAAAGAAGAAGAAGAAGAGAGGAAGAAGAAGAAGAAGAAAAGAAGAAGAAGAAGAAGAAGAGGAAGAAGAAGAAGAAGAAAAAGAAGAAGAAGAAAGAGAAAGAAGAAGAAGAAGAGAGGAAGAAGAAGAAGAAGAAAAAGAAGAAGAAGAAAAGGAAGAAGAAGAGAAGAGAAAAAGAAGAAGAAGAAGAAGAGGAAGAAGAAGAAGAAGAAAAGAAGAAGAGAAGAAAAAAGAAGAAGTCTCTATAAACTTTTATACAATGATGTCGAAAGTACTTATTAATAATAAAAGAAAATGAATAGTAATAAAAATAAGACTAAAGAAAGTTTGGTTAAATAATTAATTAATAAAATGGAGTCGTTTAAATTCAACATTTTTTGCATGAAATGAAAATTAATTGAAAAAATGCATAAAAAAAATTAAACTTTGAAAACAACAAAACATTTATAAACATTTTATTTAATTTTGAAGCTTTTTTCTAAACACACACACAAACACACACACCACACACACGTGTGTGTGTGTGTGTGTGTGTATATATATAGTTTCCCAACTTTTTTTTTAACCCTTTTGATGCCTATATACAGCATCTTCTCTAAAACTGCATAAAATCGTCTGACATCAGCCAGAACAAACTCAAAAATTAGCTAGTCGTCAAAGAGTCGATAGCCTATAGAGTGTATATATGAGCCCTCGAAGTAAGAAGTGGCTAGCGACAAATGTGAAAACGCCAGAAAACGCATTTAAAAGTTGTACTAATTTTGAAGTGGAATAACTTTTGAACTTTTGAAAATATTTTGACGAGATATTTTCAAAAGTTCAAAAGTTACGTCACTTTCAAATTGGTACAACATTTAACTGCGTTTTTTGGCCTTTTTTCACTTTTGTCGCTTAGCTACTTCTTCCTTGGAGGGCCTCATATAAATTATAAAACGCGGGGCCCTCCGTACTCACCCTGTGTTCACCAAGGTTTTCTACGACACACGAGAGAATAGCTTCTCTCCCTGCGTCACAGTGATGTTGGAAATATCTTCCACGAATTTTGGGTCCACTTTCAGCCCTGAATTTGACAGGATTTCATTGGAAATCCCTCCTGTGAAGTAAATTTAAGAGGTAAGAAAAAATTACATTTCAGTCTAATTATTGCTCCACACTCAATTCTACTTATCAGAAATAAATATATATATATTATATATATATATAATATATATATATATTATATATATATATATAATATATATATATATATATATATATATATATATATATAAACCCTAAATTTGGTCTTTTACGAGTACTGACCAATTGTACTCTTGACACGTAAAGTTCATCTATCGCATTTCCATTAATTAATCATTATTGATTATTTATTATTGATCATTATTGATAAACTGTGTGTATATATATTATAATA
>JAJOZX010002976.1:292500-420000 GCA_023014485.1 Bathynomus jamesi | reverse complement strand
TATATATATAATACAACGAGAAAAATACATTGCAGATGGAATGTCATTGGGCGTGCTTGGAATATAGAAGATTGGTGTGGTGTGTGTATTTATATGAGTAAAAGCAGCTTCTTATTATCATTAATAATAAATATGTCCTTTATTTCTCTATAATACCTAATCAGACATTCATTTAGAAATAGGTTGATGGAACGTCTGAAGTCATATGACGAAGGGGACCTCCTACAGCTTACGTGGGATCCGAACCACGGGTCGCTACATAAAAATAGACAGAAGAAACAGTCCCCAATCCAAACTACAGAGGATTGACAAAAGTAAATAGACATCCTTTTTTTTATAGTTTTTACTTGAAATATGATAAAATTCAATAAATAATATGAAAAAACGTATTGAATAAATATATTTAAAATCGTGTTGGTTTTTCCCTTTGCATTATGTAAAGCTAACACACATCCTGGAATTCCATCGATGAGCTTTACCATTTGATTTTGAAGACAACCATCGTGGTTGTCTATTTTTTTTTGTCAACCCTCTGTATTACCCAGGACCCAATGTCGCTTAACTTCGCTGATCGGCAGGAAGCTGTGTTACGACATTGGCCATAACGTAGCCCTTCATTATTGAAACTGTGTGCAATTTTCATGGCAGTGTGCAGTGTCGTAGAGAGACTGATCAAATATGGAAGAAGCGAATGATTTTACTTATGTATCCATGAATTTAGAGGGTATATACGAATAGACAATTTCTATTCAATTAAAATTATATTATCACCCTGCAAGAAATAGGACGTTAGTGAACGTTATAAATGTTTATAAAACGTCACTAAAACGTTCTTAACTTTTACCAAACGTGCCATTCTTGTCTAGCATGTTTAAAATGTTGGTGTCTGTGGCAGGTAATGTTTAAATGTGTTTAGTTAAAGAGGTTTTTCTTATTGTAATTATTTAGATCAATTTTGAATCTGCAAATTGGGTATGAAAAATGGATGAAAGAAAAGAATAATGCGAATACCCGAAAAGTCACGTTCAAATTACTACGAAAATGCTATAATAAATGACAAGAAAATTACAAAATGACATTGAAACATTATTCCAGTGGGCAGAAGACAACAATATGAAGTTCAACGAAGAAAAATTCCAACTTCTAAGATATTGTAATAACAAAGAGCTATAGAAAAAAGGGTACGAAATTCTGCAAGCCAAACAGATAACACCAAATCCACAAGTCAGGGATCTTGGAGTAATAATGTCGTCGGATGCAGAATTCAGAGAGCACTATAACATCAAAATTACAACGGCTAGAAAAAATAATGGAATCATCTGGAGGAGCTTTCGCAAGAGAGAAAAGCAAACATTATGCTAAAATTATGGAAGAGTCTACTCCTACCAATAATTGAGTATTGCTCAGTACTCACAAGCCCATACAGAAAACGAGACATGCGAACATTGAAGTTATCCAAAGGACTTTTACGTCTAGGATGAAGAAAACGGAAGGTGAAGACTACTGGTCTCGACCACAATCCCTGAAACTCTACTCTCTCGAAAGAAGGCGCGAGCGGTACACAATAATATTCATATGAAAAATACTTGAGGGCTCTGTCCCATAACCTCAGAAATGAAATAGAAACAAACTGGAATGCGAGAGAAGAGGCAGATTTTGTACGGTCCAAGCGGCGCGCCGCGGCGGTGGGACATGGGGCCATGAAAACGAGGATGGAAAATAATCTCAGAATACGAGGCCCAAAGTTTTTCAATGTCTTACCAAAAGAAGTGAGGAATCTCCAGCACACCGACCTGAATAACTTCAAGAACCAGCTAGACAGATTCCTGTGCAAAGTCCCTAACCAGCCATGCGTGGTTGGCTACGAGGGCAGGAGGAGATCAGACAGCAATTCCCTCCTTCACCAAATCCCGCAAATGAGGCGGGGTGCTGCAGAGGGGTCGATCCTGAACTGTCGTTCAAACTCACCTAAAGTAATCTAAAGTATTATTATTATTATTATTATTATTATTATTATTATTATTTGTAACTTGAAAAACATCTTCATATATCTTAAACCCTATTATTTCTTTTTTTATTCCAATCCTATTAACACTATTAATCCACACAGTGCTGGATCCACCGATCTGACCATGTATCAACTTATATATTTCCATTTTGGCTGTGATTAATGTACACAGGTTGTTTTTTACGTGAGTAATAGTAGTGGTATCCCAGTATTGATAGATAGATTTCCACGAGATTTCGGCCAGTGGGTTAAAGGTCAATGTATCGTCACATTAACTACAGTGATACAACGAGGAAGAAGCTGATACAAGCAATGCAATAAATTTTACTACTTAAAAACATCCAAAAACTTCTAAGTGTGAAAAAAATACGAAAAATCTAAAATGAATAACATACACTCCATACATTATTACCAAACAGTGTATATATATATATATATATTATATATATATTATATATATATTATATATATATATATAGGGCTACGTCGTGGCCGATGTCGTAACACCGCTTCCCGGAGATCAGCGAAGTTAGGCGACATTGGGTCTGGGTAGTAGTTGGATGGGAGACCGTCCTCCGCGCCTAGATTTTATGTAGCGACCCGTGGTTCGGATCCCACGTAAAGCTGTAAGTCCCCTCCATCATATGACCTTAGATGTTGCGAAGGAGGTTAAACAAACCCAATTAAAAAAAAAATATATATATATATATATATAGCTGGTTTCTTGCGCTCTCCACTTCACATAGCCAAGTACTACCGGCTCATCTGAAATTGTTTTGAGCCCAGCATCTAGTCTTCTTTTGAAGATCCCACCGCTACAGCACTCGTGTTACTTAGTTCCTTGGGTAGCTGGTTGAATAGTCTTGATCCTCTCATAACAAAAATATTTTCCTTCAGAGTTGAGGATGTTCCCTGGCTAACCTTTAATTTGGGAACACGACACAGTCTTCTTTTTCTACTTTCCACTGTTGTTTGAGTGGTTATGGGGTTCACAGTAAGATTAGGGGCTAATTCCTCCATTATTTTCCAAATGTAAATTATGATGTACCTCTCTCTTCTTTCCAGTGAATCTAAATTTAATTCACGTTACCTCTCCCAGTAATTTAGTTTTTTGCATCTATTGATCTTGGTTGTGAAGCTTCTCTGAATCCCTCCTAGTTGCCTAATGTCTTTTTTTTATGTGGGGATGTTAAGACCGAGCAATACTCCAACTTGAGTACGATCAGTGTTTTCATCAGAGGAATCATTATATATCCCTTCTTTTAAAGGTTCTCAGTATCTGTCCAGTTAGTCTCTTTGCTCTGTTTACTGCTATATTATTTTGTGTTTCAAATTTCGAGTTATCAGCCATTACAACTCCTAAATCTTTTTGCTTTAGAGTTTCTCTGAATTTCCGGTCCATTTGGGGTATAGTATTCCATGGATTTTAGGTCCTCCCTTCTTCCGTACGTTAACAGTCGAAAATTTTCAGTGTTAAGTTTCATATTTATTACTTTCAGACCAATTGCAGATTCTGTTCATGTCTGTTTGTAGAGATCCTATATCCCCTGGGTTTCTTATTTTTCTACTAATTTTTTGTGCCATCGGCAAATATACCTTTCAACCTTTCAAAGGTTCCATGCGATGATTCCTCATTTCACGAAGGTCAAGCTTGTCGTCCCTCCTCTCGAGTTGGCCTGGTGAAATAGTGAGTTGGTTTCTTGTACTCTCCACCTCACATAGCCAGGTACGCCCGGCTCATCGGGGATTGTTCTGAGCCAGGCGTCTAATCTTCTTTTGAAGATGTCCACTGCAACACCATTCATGATCCTTAGGTCTTTGGGCAGCTGATTAAACAGTTTTGGTCCTCTCACAACAAAACTATTTTCTTTCAGGGTTAAGGATGTTCCCTGTCTCGCCTTTAATTTGGGAACACGACACAAGTCTTCTTTTCTACTTTCCACCGTTGTTTGGGGAGTTACAGGTTCAGAGTAAGATTAGGGACTAATTTCTCCATCATTTTCCAAGTGTACATAGTGGTGTGTGTGTGTTTCCTTCCAGTGAATATAGGTTTAGTTCGCGTAACCTTTCCAGTAATTTACTGTAGTTCTTTGCACCCTTGATCTTGGCTGTGAAACTTCTCTGAATCCCTTCTAGCTGTCTAATGTCTTCTTTTTATATGTGGATGTTAGGACCGAGCAGTATTCCAATTTGGGTATGATCAGTGTTTTCAGTAGAGGAATCATTATATTCCTATCCCTTCGTTTAAAGGTTCTCAGTATCTGCCCAGTTTCTCTCTTTGCTCTGTTTATTGCTATCTTATTTTGTGTTTCAAATTTCGCATCATCAGTCATTACAACCCCTAAATCTTTTGCTCTAGAATTTCTCTGAAGTTCCTGTCCATTTGGGGGACTGTATAATATTCCATGGACTTTAGGTCTTCTCTTTTTCCGTACCGTAACAGCTGAAATTTCTCAGTGTTAAACTTCATATTGTTGTCTTCCATCCAATTGTAGATTCTGTTCATGTCAGTTTGTAGAAATCCTATATCTTCTAGGTTTCTTATTTTTCTACTGATCTTTGTGTCATCAGCAAAGGATGTTACTGTGCTGTCTCTGGTAACGTCCTCATCTATGTCAGTTAGCATGATTATGAAGAGTAGTGGAGCTAATACTGTTCCTTGTGGTACTGAGCTGAGGACCTCTGATTCTGATGAAGATACTCTTTGTACTGTAACGACTTGCCGCCGCTCACAAGAAAATTATATATCCATTTACCTACTTTTCCTGTTATTCCCATATATTTCAGTTTATGTATTTATGATTCCATGGTCACACTTGTCGAACGCTTTGGCAAAGTCTATGTATATTACATCATAGTTTTCATTACTTTCAAGTGCATCAATAATGTTGTTGTAGTGTTCCATTAGTTGTGATAGGCATGATCTGCCTGACCGAAACCCATGTTGGTTATCATTGAAATTTTTCTGAGTTTCCAAAAAGTCATAGATTTTCTGTCTAACTATTCTTTCAAATATTTTAGTGAGATGAGATGTAAACGACACTGGCCTATAGTTTTTGGCCTCGGATCGATCTCCTTTATATCTTTATATATTGGGACTATATATATATATATATATATATATATACTGTATATTACATCGAACAAATCATATCTGCGCAATTCTATACGTTAAACAAATCCACTTCTCACCCTACGATAGTAGCCTTTCCCTTCTTCCCTTCCTCTACAACGAAGTTGATCGTCAATTTCCCTCATTTGTGTGCGGGGCGAGACCTGCATCTTCATCGTCGCTGTTCGTATATGGGCCGACGCGGGCCAGCGATCGCGACCTTTATTCGGTCGTAGAGCGTTTACGAAGCGTCTCACTTAATTACAAAGCGGCGAAGCCATTTGTCATGTGCAGATGGTAAAACAAGGAGGAGAAAAAAGATGAAAAGCCGTAAACTTAGGAAACCTTCGGGCGAAGCAATAAAACCAACTAATTTAGAGGTAATTATTTCTGCAATAGAACTTTTATCTCCTCTTTGTCGATTTGGTTCAGGGTGTTATGTAGAAATGTATTATACTATATAATATATATATATATATATATATTGTGTGTGTGTGTGTGTGTGTCTGTGTGTGTTATAGTGAAGTTTTTAAATATGCCGTACCGTTCTGAACAATAAGCTTATCATGGTGAAAATTCCATTAACTGAGTTTCAACCATGCACGACTCGTCCGAATTACTTTATGTGCCACAAAGTGATCCGTCTTGTTTTCTTGTCACAACTGAATGCATGCTGTCGAAACTACGTCACGCTTCAATAAGGAAGCTGTTGTTTCGTGATATCGTTTCGTGATGTTCTTTCGTGATATTGTTTTGTGATGATGTTATATAGTGCTTCTGTGGTGTGAGGACCAAGATTGCATTCGGATGATTCTTGTGAATGTGTTGCAACGCACCCCGAACAGTATGTAGTTCTACGTTCAGTTGTGCGTCAAGCACCTGCTTGTAGCGGGCAGGTGTAATAATAGAGTACACCTGATAAGGCATATTCAAACATTGACCAATGCACGATACCAGCGGAGAAAGTAGGTGTGGTGCATGCGCACCCCAAGAAGTGCGAACTATGGTCCTCAGCTGGTGCAGTGCATGGAAACACGAAACCTTTAGAAAAGGAAAGCTGAGTAATCCAAGTCAGCCGCTGATCAAATATCACTCCAAGTAATCGTGTTTCACTGATGATCGAAATCTGACGATCGTATTCACATCACCTGAGGCCTCTCTATTTTAAAAAAATGCATGAGAACAGTTTTACTCTTCCAAAACCGAAAGCTTTGAAAATCCCATCTCCTTCATACCCAATCCAGAGCAATCTAAAGATAGCACTCTATCGTTGACCTTCTCCTGGATAGGGGAGGAGACGGAAAAATTGTCTACGTATAACGTGCTTCAGACACCAAACAAAAGCATTACTGATAGTGACAAAAACTTGACATCAACACGAACACGCCGGTCAGGGTAGCTAACACTGAGACTAAAATTTTCATCGAGATTATAAACAATCAGTCATCGAACACTCCTGATGGTTAATTTGTCTTTAGAATCATGAACAGTGACTCATCAAGGACTGTTGATGATTCATCTTTCATCATTATTATTATTATCATTATTCATCATAAATATTTTTCACGTGTTACTTTCGTGAAATAATTTTCATTATATATATATATATATATTAGTGGGGGACCAGATGTCAGTTTTTCAACATCCGCGGATGCGGATGCGAATATTTAGTTGATCTATCAATATAATATAGAATTATGAATATATGACATAATTTTTCAAATTTCATGATATTACTATTATGGCAGGCAATGCGTAAGAATTAAAATTAATGTTTTCATTATGATAAAAATAATAACTTTCTCAAGAGTTTCAGCCACAGAAAATTCAATGAAACAAGTTTCATTCAATTTTCTCTGTGTTACCACGTATGTATATTTTGAGGTTTATATATTTGTTTGTTCATTACTAATTAATACTTTATATGAAATGTGCATGACTGGCCCTTATAAGCTACTTATAAGCTAATTTATTGTAAATTGCATAATTTATTAGAGGTAATATCCGCATAACATCCGCAGTCAGAAGTGCGGATGCGGATGTTAAAAATGATGCGGATAAGGATGCAGAGATCCGGTCCCCAATAATATATATATATATTATATATATAATATATAATAATTAGGGTGATGCAAAATAACTTATCATTTCAAAAACTTGAAGACACCCTCTAATTTTATTTAATTTAGTGTAAAAACTGAACATGCAAAATTTCAGCACAATTGAAGACATTTTAGAGGTTGCTACCATCCATTGAACATTTTGTATATTGTTATTTTTCAGTTTGTATTTATTGTACATTTATTTATTTTGCAGATTTCATCAAAAATGGTAGTCAGCAACATATAGCAGTCATAACAGACTCTGAACCTCTTTCCGTAAACCTTCTCATCCCTTTCATTGCTATAGACGCCGTGGCCGAACATTCTAGAATCATTTCTTTGCTGTGACGTCACTGTGGCGGCCGCGTCAGTGTAAGTGCGGCGTCACTGACTCAGTATCTTTGCTGCCTTCGCTGAGAGTGGTTGTATAGCAGTTGCTGAGTTGCACTCATGGAGCGGCATACGCGTCACAAAACAGTTGTTTGGCTCATAGGACATCCTATAGAGTCCTTCAAAGAAACCCAGCTTCCATCTAAAAGGGAAACATTAGCATTGTTTATGAACTACAAGATCAATAAAAAGCAACAGGTGAAAACAGCGGCTTTGTTGACTGCTAGAGATGTTATGGATGTGTGGGAAAAGGCACGCATCCCAACAGTGTTGAAATGTCATGTCGTGGAGAGAGTAAAGAAACTTTTCAACGAGTGGGAGAAACTAAAGAAGAACAGAAATAATAAGAAGAAGCAATCACCTGCACTACTTCAAAACAAGAGAGCTGGCAAAATGACTTGCAAGATCTGTTTGACATTGCACATGCAAGTGCTCTTGACATGATAAAGATAGATGAAGATCGTGAGTTTTGATGCTGCAACGACAAAAAGGAAGAAAAGGCAAAATGTCTGGAGTGGATAAAGTTTTTTCACAAATGGAAGAGATTGCTAGAGAAAAGGAAACATTGCTTGAAAAGAAAAGAAAGAGGGAAACAGCCGTTTTCGAAGCAGCAGTGCTCTCAAGTTCAAGTCCTTCAAGTTTGAATGAAGATAGTTCAAAATCAGAAGAAGAATTTGTTGCTGACCCTCAGCAGCCATCAACTTCGAGACAAAGTAGATCAAAGTCTAAGAGTGCAAAGCTTATGGATTCTTCAATGCTTGTATCTCTTGATGCTGCAAAAGTAAGTGATAGAGCTGCTTCGGAAATCTTGATCCCAACAATCAATGCTCTTGGGCAAAACCCTGAAGAATACAGTGTTAGCTATTCATCGATACGGAGAGCAAGACAAAGGAACCGCAAGACAATGGCAGAAAATTTGAAGCAGGATTTCGAAACAAATTGCCCTCTCCAAATACATTGGGACGGCAAACTACTGGAAGATATTACTGGTCATGAAAATGTTGATCGACTGCCAGTTCTAATTTCCGGCCAAGGAGTTGATCAGCTTCTTGGTATTCCCAAACTTGCCAGAGGAACTGGTCAAAACATTGCAGATGCTGTCCATCAGTTAGTATTGGAGTGGAATATATCTGACCAAGTGAAGGGCATGTGTTTTGACACCACTGCCTCCAACACAGGTTCTAAGAGTGGTGCTTGTATGTTACTAGAGCAAAGATTGGATAAAGATATGCTGTGGCTGGCTTGCCGACATCATATTTTCGAAATAGTGTTAGAAGTTGCAGTTTCTGTCTCCTTGCCATCTTCTAGTGGCCCTGACATACAACTGTTTAAGAGATTCAAAGCAAAGTGGGTGGAAATTGACAAGAACAATTACCAAACAGCAACAGATGACCCTAACATTGCAGAGAAAATCTCAGATGCTGAAGAACTCATTCAATTTGCTCAAGCTCAGCTTGATGAACAGCAGCCTCGTGATGACTACAAGGAATTGCTCGAGCTAACGCTCATTTTCATCGGTAGTGCCCCCAAGTCAGGAATCAGCTTTAAAGCACCCGGAGCTTATCACAGAGCACGATGGATGGGCAAGCTAATTTACTGCATTAAAATTTGGATGTTTAAATCTCAGTTTAAACTAACTGAGAGAGAGGAAAAAGGACTGAGAGATGTTTGCTGCTTTTCAGCTGCGATATACATCAGATCGTGGTACCTGGCACCCATACCCTCATGCGCCCCCCGTTCAGATTTGCATTTTGTGCAAAGTCTGCAGCTCTACAAGCAAAAGGATGACAAAATTGCAAGTGCTGCACTCAATAAGTTTTTGAGACATTTGTGGTACTCTCTGAGGAGCTTGTGGCGCTTGCATTTTTTGATTCAGCTGTTTCGCATGAGACAAAAAACAAAATGAAGCATGCTCTGCAGAAACCAGTTGACTCAAAACCGAGCAAACGAGCATCAATAAATCCTGAATCAGCTGGGCAGAAACAACTGCAGGATTTCGTTACTGCGAACACAAAAAGATTCTTTGAAATCCTAGAGGTGCCTTGCACTTTTCTTGAAAAAGATGCTGAAGAATGGAATGATGATGAAAGTTATGCGAATGCAAGAGATATCGCATATGGACTCAAAGTGGTAAACGACATTGCGGAAAGAGGTGTACGACTGATGGAGGAATACAACAAACTGATAACCAATGATGAAGAGCAGAAACAATACCTTCTTCAAATTGTTAAAAGTTACAGGTCGTCACTCTCAAACAAAAACAAGAAAACATTACTCTTGCTTCACAAAAAACGAAAATAAACATACATAAGTGGTTATGATATGCCTACTGGGGAAACTTCCACATAAAAAAAAGTTAACGCGCTATACGCTGTACCTCAGAGGGTGGTGCGGAAATCAGCGTGCCTATTATTTACTATTTTATGAGCTCACTACGTACTATAGTCTAGAATGTCATCGTTTTTTTTCAAACTAGGTTAACTAGGTACATATCAAACCGGCTCCGGCGAAAATATCAACAAAACAATATTTTTGAGCACAAACTGATATACATTTATTTTTAAAGGTTGGTAGCAACCTCTAATTTTCTCTTTTTCAACCCAAATTTCGCATACAATGCTTTCTTAGGAATATGAATAAAATAGGAGGGTGTCTCCCTGAAAATTGAAAAAAAAAAAATTTGACCCCTTTTTTGCATCACCCTATAATATATATATATATATATATATATATATATATATATATATATATATATATATACACACTTGATTGAAGGATTTGTTCTTAGAGAATCGCAACTTAGTGAGGAATAAAAGGACGAGATGATACATGTTTACTGACAGACGTTTCGGAAACATTCAATTTCGATCATCAGTGTAAAAAAGTTAAAACAAATGTAAAAAGTAAATATATATGATAAACAAAAAATTATATTTATAATATATATAATATATATATATATATATATATTTGTGTAATCATGTGATATTAATAATATATTTATATATTAAATATTTAAAAATAAAAAGTATATAAAATATAAAAAACTTAAAACAACAGTTAAAATATACAAAAGTTCAAAGGTGACAAATATTAAAAACAATATCTTTCCCGGTTATTATGAGGGTAATAAGTTTATATATATATATATATATATATATATATAAGAGTAAGGTAGCACCCAAATGTTCCATATCCTCAGAAAGTGGGGATTAGAGCAGAGCTAACTCGTCGCGACGTAAGATACAGAAAATCCAACCGCCCAGCTCTGGGCAGTACTGGTGTTCGAACCCATGATTCAGAGGAGTTTAAGCGCGCCCTAATGTGTGCATATATATAATTATTTTCCACCTTGTTCATTTATACCCATTCTTACTACTTTAAACGTCAGTGAGATGAAAAGATTTATGGAAATTACAAATAAAAAGAATCCTTATATACCCTGCATAATAAGATTAAAATGACATGATCTAGGACGTACTCAGTAGGTATGTACAGTATAGCATTCATGCTGTTTCACGCGAGATGGAATGAATACAAAGTTACTTTGCTAATGAAGAATTGCACGTAACATCTTCTTTGACTTTATACATACGAGTCTTCTTTCATTTTATGTTTAAGAAGATCCCCAGCAATTGATTAGTTGAAAAAATACTTAAAGTAACACGTAAGACATAAATAACAGACTGAAAAGTTCCTAATGACTTCCATCAAACTTATTCACTTCTCGTATCAACTGGAATTATGGAACCCAAATTCTGCCGCCCTACTTTGATTTTTTTTTAGGAGGGGGGGGGGGGGGTATTTTCTTACTTAAAGCTATTTTAATTCTTTTTGAGGTATTTTTTTAAATATGAATATTCAAATTCTTTGGTAATATTTTTTTACATGTTTATTCTTCAATTCTTTGAGGAATATTTTTCTACATAAGTATTCTTTAATTCGTTTGGGGAGTATTTTTTTATATAGGGGTACTTTAATTCTTTCCGAGATATTTCCTTGCTTATTCATAGCTAATTATTTTTGGAGTATTTTCTAAGATATGGATACTTTAATCCTTTTTGGGGGGTATTTTGTAACATGAATACTTTAATCCTTTTAGGGGTACTTTCTAATATATGGATACTTTAATTCATTTTGGGGTATTTTCTAACATGAATAATTTAATCCTTTTTCTAATATATAGATACTTTAATCCTTTTTGGAGTATTTTCTAACATATGGAGCCTTAAATTCTTTTTGAGGTATTTTCTAACACATAGATATTTTAATCTTTTTTGGGCGTATTTTCTAACATGAATACTTTAATCCTTTTTAGGGGTATTTTCTAACATATCGATACTTTAATCCTTTTTAGGGGTATTTTCTAACATACGGATACTTTAATCCTTTTGTGGGTATTTTCTAACCTATGGATACTTTAATCCTTTTTGAGGTATTTTTTAACATATGGATACGTTAATCCTTTTTGGGGTATTTTCTAACATATGGATACCTAATACTTTTTTGTTTTTGGTATGGACACTTATTTCTTTTGGGGTCATATGTTTATACAAATAAACTTATGTATAAATTTAGCCCGTAGCAAATTCAAAACTTCATGACATTTGGAAAATGTATTTACGCTGTTGTTACCAAAAAAGAAAAAAAGAAAATCCTTGTTCAATGTAATTTCCTTTGTTTTTCATTGTGTGTTGTTGTCTTATTACACAAGGCGGTTCTGTCTTCAAATTGGATTTATCTAGCTTATTTTCTTTCTTTTTCAATATTTCTTTTAAACATTTTGCCCAAATTGGAGTACCGTTTTCTCAACAATAAATTTCTTATTTCACAAATTATATTACAATATATTCACGCGTTATATATATATATATATATATATAAGCGTGAATATATTATAAAATAACATGTGAAATAAAAAACTTATTTGGCATATTTATGTGTAGAGAGAGAGAGAGAGAGAGAGAGAGAGAGAGAGAGAGAGAGAGAGAGAGAGAGAGACGTGGCGGTCTTAATTAAGTATACATTAAATCAGTAACTATTACTTTTAACAGTAAAAACCTCTGACCAAGGAAAAAAAAAAAGAACGTTAATAAATATACTGATTGAGGTTCATTGATACACCTGTCATCGAAAGGAGGTCATTTTTCAGAAACACTTAATGTCGGGGATTACAGTATATGTAGGACGCTTTATCTTAACGTGGACTATATATTTTTTGGTTTTGCAATACAGTAGCGAATCCAGAGGGGGGTTGAAGGGGCTCTAGCCCCCCCATTGATAGAGATGTTTCGTGAATCGCAACCTAAGCACATCCACACATTTGCTTATTTGCTTATAATGTACAGTATGTTTCAAACCAGAATGATATAATTTACAGTAATTTTCTTTTTTTATTTATGAAATAATCAGAGATTTATAACAGCTTCAAGCTAAATATGCATATTTGTGGATGTATTTTTCAATAAATTTTTTGTGTTCTGTGATAGATTGGACAGTCGTCTGAAAGTGGTTGTATATTATTTCTCTTGTGAAGCGTTTCTGGTTTTGATTGAGCGTTCCTAATAAATTGGTAATCATTGAACATTAATCTTATTATCATGGGAATGACTGCATAATATTTAATCTTGGTTTAGAACTCAGCCGAACCCAACCAGCCTCCCCACCCCTAAACAAAAATCCTAGATCCGCCACTGATGCAATACATACTACCAAATGAGTTTCAATGGATGAACAGTAGCACTAAATAACAGTAATGCATTCGTAGGTACTTTAAGTCCTTCACAGTGAATCTTTTATATGTTATTTGGCAGCGTAGTTGCTTTCTTACCTTTGAAAATTACCTGGCACTATTGCAGAGCCAAAATTGAATTTGAATTTTTTTTCTCTATTGTTAATAGAAACATTTAAAATATTTGCAGGTGTGTGTATGTGTGTGTGTTTCGGGGTTGTTTTAACCTCCTCCTCAACATCTAAGGTCATATTAAGGAAGGGACCTACAACTTTCCTTGAGATCCGAACAACGGGCCGCTTTACCGTCTGAACACAGAGGACGGTCCTCACTCCAACTACAACCCAGCTCCAACTTAATTTTGCTGGCCACGACGTAGCCTTCCAAAACACGTCTGATAAATATTATTTCATCAAAAGAAGAAAGAGAGAGAAAAGAACAAAGACCGCAGCATGAGAACCCTCAAACACCTTACATTTTTCATGGTCTGGTAAGTGATCATTGGTGTTTGCAGTATATTAATAAAGGAACCATGCACCAACAGCAGTAGCATCAAGTTTTACAAACAATAACTCCTGCCTGAAGAAATGACTCGTGTGTGTGTGTGTATATATATATATTTATACAGTGCGTGTATATATATAAATATATATATAATATACTTTAAACGCATCGATGGTGCAGTGGTTAGTGTCGCTGACGACGAATCAATCGGCCCCGGGATCGAGACCCGGTGACGGCAGGGTGCGCGCAGCAAAACCCAGCTGTTCATCCTTCCACACAAAGAAATTAGTTGGTAGATAAATGGGTACCCTGGGTAGCCTAGTGATTAAGACGGTGGGCTGCTGGTGGGGCGTGGTTCGGATTCCACGTTAAACTAAGGTGACAAGCTTCACCTTCGTCAGAATGAACAATTCAGGAAGAAACAAAAACCAACCAACCAACCAAGGTTAAACGTGACGCAACTTCATATATTCGAGACATTTCTGTATAGTCAGTAGTATGGTAGGAAAAACAGATTTTCCAGTCTTCGGGGAGGGGAAGGAGGTGGGGTGTGGAGGAGAAGGGGTGGCACTGGCTTTGAGAGGTGGCACTGTCATTGATGTGAGGAGATGAGAGGTGGCACTGGCACTGAAAAGAGGGGATGTGGAGTGGCACTAAAAATGAACTTTTTAAGGAAGCCATCAGTGTTTTTAATCCCCCATTGGAAAAAAGATCTTATCAGGATAGAAGACGGGAGTGTTTTACTAAGTTTTACGTTACATATAAAAATTACTCAAAGTTCTTACTTTAACTATATTAACGTGTTTCATTAAATACTGTCAATAAATAGAAAATAAAACCGAGATAAGTTGTTGCTGGTCTGTTTATTCTATCCAATATCTAGATAGAATAAAAACAAAAAAAAACAGACTGCATTTATGCCTTTAATTTCTTAACTCTATGCACAAATCTACAACTTGAAGATGTGTTCAGTACATTAAAAGACCTTATTAAAAAATTAGTTAAAATTGACAATATAAATACATAGTAACAGGACAGGGTAGAAGGCACACTGGAGGTACATCCAAACGTACGCAAAAATATTATAGTACTTATGTTATAGATACACTTATGAACATAGAACATCTTTTGAACAAAGCTTACAATACAATAAATAATATTAACTTCAAATGGGAGAAAGGAATTTCAATGAGGACAGACAGCAGTCCGTATTTAGCAGTTTTATATCTGTCATACAAAGAATTCCTTTTTATGGGAAAAGTAATTGAAGAGTCATAGATAACTTAATACTTAACAGCAATGGACGATATAGAGACGATATCTGTACGACAAATCTACCTCATTTCGAAGAATTTGCAAGACAAATTTACTTGCCAAAATTAAAATTACAAAGAGGAAATGACAACAGACCCAAAGAAAATTTTCTAGACTCGAATCTACAAATTACGAATGAAAAACTAGTTACACGTAGTGTTCATAATGAAAAGGATAGTTACCAATGTCATGTAATACCATTCTCTTTTAAGGATAGCTTAATTACAAACAATTTAACGTATCAGGTCTTTTACTCACACAAGTAGTCAGATATGCGAGGATATGCTATAAATACGGAAGATTTGAACAAAGCGTAAAATACACAATGAATATTTGGTGTTACTATAATATGCGGTCTACCTACGATTCGGCGGTCTACCTTTTAATTATAGCTTCTTAGCTTGTTTACTAATTGCTTGTTTACATCCCAATGTCAATCGCCCTTGAAGACTGGTTAGGTTTAGTCATGATATTTTCGTTAGTTTTTAACGAAAATATTATGACTAAACCTAATCAATCGTAGGTAGACCGCATGCTATAATAGCACCGAATATTCTATGTCATACACAATTCGTTTGAAATAACTGATTTCCAAGTTAAAAAAGTTGATGTGGGAAATGTCAAATATATTAAATAAATTCATGTACATAAAAACCACTGAATTCATTAAGAAAAAAAAAAAAAAAATATATATATATATATATATATATATATATATATATATATATATATACATCATGTGTGTGTGTACGTATAGATGCACACGTAAGTATACAGAGATCGTATGTACCTTCCTTTCCTTTTCAACTTTTCAAATGTTCCGTGCGATGATTCCTCATTTCACGAAGGTCAACTTATCGCCCCTCCTGTGTGTGTGTGTGTGTGTGTGTGTATATATATATATATATATATATATATATATATATATAAAGAAAGAGCATGTAAAGGGATATATACAAAATAAAAAAAATGGGAATTATGTAGAATATAAATAAAAAAAATAAATAAAAATAAATTGATACGATATGACAATACAGACGTTCAAGAAATAGGAGTCCTTCTTCGGTATATTATGAAAGAAAATAGTTTCAGACAAAATACGTAACCGAGAAATGCGAAATCAGGGGGGCAATTAAAAATATAAAGGCGAACAATTATATAGCACTATATGTACTGTATATAGGATGTACAGTAAAATACAGTTTTGGGCAAATGTGAACTTAGAAGAACCTCGAAATGTAGTTGGTTGTTAAATAATAAAGCGATAAAGTTTTGGAAAAAAGACTAATGGTAAAATTACAGCAGCGGAAGGATAAATTAAAATCAAACCTTTAAAGTCAAACTTGAAAGAGGAAAATTAATAATAATAATAGCAGGCTAATAATAATAATAATTATTATTAATAATGATTATAATAATAATAATTATTATTATTATTAATAATGCTAATAATAATAATAATTATTAATGATAATAATAATAATTATTATTAATAATGATAATAATAATAATAATTATTAATAATGATAATAATAATAATTATTATTAATAATGATAATAATAATAATAATTATTAATAATGATGATAATAATAATAATAATTATTAATAATGATGATAATAATAATAATTGAATATTGAATAACCTTTATTAATAATAAAATAAATAAATTGGTTTTACAATTTACAATGACATAAATAATTGTGAAGCTGGACTATTTATTTTATTTAATTTGGTCCTTAAGCTTTAGGCTTTACTGGGCTCTTGTTAAAAATAAAACAGATAGTTATTATAAATAATAAATAAATAAAAGTATGTATTACTCTTAAATTATCATTATTGATATGACGAATGCAAGGTCATTATTAAAGCCTAAAGGTATATACCAATACCATACAAAGAAATCAATATTATACACGAGAGATAAGAACTGAACACTCGCAAGTGATGTCTTTAATCCTAGATTGCACACGAGAAATGAATAAATAATAGTAATGTACATTAATCCTAGATTTTTATTAGTATGCCATTATTAATCGGGATTTCAACTTGGTTTTAAACGAATTTACATTCATGATATTTTTTATATCAACATTTAAATCATTCCACAGTTTCAATCCAATGAAAATGGGTAGTTTTTGAGATAAAGACAATCTAAATTGAGGTATAACATGCTTTGATCTATTTCTGATATGATACGAGTGGATTTCTTGATGAGTTACAAAATATCTATTTACCCATTGTAAGTTAATGATTTTGTTCTTACACTCGTAAATAAAAATATAATGTGCCAGTTTGATTACATCATTGAGATTTAGTGGTTTTAGCTCTTTAAATAATGCACTAGAGCAGTGATGGCGAACCACTAACCCGCGGCACAGATATGAGTGCTGCGTGTGTGAGACTAAAGACAACTGAATATAAACTTCGGATCAAAACATTAGCAGCTAAAATCCAACAAGAAGTTTCTCACTAAAAATAGTAAGTAAATAAATTATTGTGACCCAATTTCATTTTTATAAAAATCAAAAGTAACAAAAATGACCCGCCAGCAAAAAAGGTTCGCCACCACTGCACTAGAGTAATCAAGGAAATTAGCATCACATACTTATTGCTCTTTTTTGGATGACGAAGATACCATTTAAAGCGTTGTTAATGGAGTTTCCCCAAACAAGGGTGCAGTATATTATATAAGGAAGAACAAGAGTATGATAAAGTGTCAATAAAACCTGTTTAGGGACTACATTTCTAAGTTTAAACATTATAGCAACGCTCTTTGAAATCTTTTTCGCGATATAATTTGCATGATCACTCCATTTCAAATTCTTAACTATCATTACACCAAGAAATTTTGTTACAGTACACTCCTTTACAGCGCGATTTCATCAACATTAAGTTCATCAAGATATATATTTCTTTTATTAGTAAAAATCGTGAAATTTCTTTTACTGGTATTTAGGAAGAATTTATTGGTGGTCAACCATTTCATTAATAATAATAATAATAATAATAATAATAATAATAATGGTAACAAAACTCAATGATATTTGCAGTAATAATGACAGGAAAACTAAATTAGATTATAAAGAGGTACACTAGAAAAATATTAAAATTGTAACTACAGAATAAAGAAAATCGGTAAAAGGTGTTGAAGATTTCTCGTTTTTTTTTTTTTTAGTGGAAGGTTATTCCACTTTGAGGTGTAGTCTTATTTAAATTTTATTCCGTTTGAGTTTACAAATTCAGTTTATTTTCGTGTTGAGTCTACATATATATATAAAAAAACTATTATTTTAAAATTCTTCAATAAATACAGGCAGTTTGAGATTGCAAAATGCTTGTGGTTTTGGTCCAGTCTGTGTAGACCAAGCATGAGGTAGTACGAGTGTGACTGATTAATACAGGTAAATTCCTGCTTTGGGGAGGAAACAAATTGCGGTGCATCTTGCTCCTGAAGAATTATACACCAGGACGGAAAACGAATACATACGAATATGGATTTGGATGTTCTTTGGATTGGGCGAAGACAGAGCATTGTTGCTTTCAGTGATGATGAACCACGTACTAGGGATGGAAAATAACCGAAAAGTGTAAAACCGGTTTTCACCGTCGCTATATTCTTAAAGCCGGTTTTTACCGGTTTCCACCGATGGGATTCTGTATGCTTTTTAGGGAGGTAAATGATCAAAATATTAAACAGAAATAAGGTTTTAATTGATTCAATCAAGTATGTGTAACATTTGAATTAAAAAGTTTATTATCGAACTTCATTTTTGAAATAACACTTGAGAAAACAAAGAGCATTAAGTGTCTGATCTGACATTCTTCATCGAATCTTTGTGACGAATAAACCAGCAGCTGAAAACACTCTCTCGGACTCTACGCTGGTGGCTTTTATTGTAAGCAACGCCTCGTACATTCGATCCAAATTTTCGCTTCTATTCAAAGTAGCTTCAAAAATATTTGAATTCATTGTTTACGTCAAAGGTCTCAGAAGAATCTTTCTTGGGTTTCATTTTCAGTTTGTTCATCTCACACATGTACTCGTTCATAAGTTGATCGTCATCATTTACTTCACGGCCTGAGCTGCATTGTGAATCTTCGAGTTTCGAAGCAATTGATTGGACTTGGTCGTCTGTTTCTGAAATCTGACAAGCTTCTGGAAAAAGCCTCTTAAATGTATGATCCGCATACTTCTTAAGTGCTTGGCTTGAAGGAAAGAGGAACGGTGCTGGTGATTCATTTTTCAAGACCTCGGGATTGTGGAGAAAACTCAGCAAGGCGACAGCTTCTTTTTGTCTTCTCGATGAGTAGCGATCAATGAGACACTGACGTAGCTCAAAAGCTAAAGGATTGTTTTTGCTTTCAAATTTATCCAAAATGAACTTCATGGAAGATTCAGCTTTGAGCAAATTTGCATCTTCAGAACAGAGTCCCTTCAAAACAATTTCCAGTGGACGAAGCGGGTCAAAGAGGCTCTTTAGAGCATTCCATTCTTCATCTGAAATCGTCTCTGTTGAGCGTATCACTCTGAGGGCCTTTGGAATGCAATTTTTGAGTTTCAAAAATCTTTCTATCATGGCCAAAAGACTGTTCCACCTCGTTCTACAGCCAGCGATAAGCTTCATTTCCTTTCCATTAAATTCATCTTTAACAAAATCCTGCAATCTCTCATTTTTCAAAGGAGACTTTCGAAATATGCGGCAGATTTTTCTCACCTTATTTATTACTTTTAAGTAATCTTCTCGAAGTTTTGGAAGAACAATTACATCATCCATGTCGGACTCAAAAATTGTATCAGTGCATAAAATTTCACACTCATCTTCGCTTAACTCATGTGCAGTGTTTTCATCTTCGATGGCTTCATCTTCAGGGGTAGGGTCACTTTCCCCTTCAACTGAATTTTCAGCAGTTTTTGAATACAAGATATCCGAAACCGCGAGATGTATAGCATGTGCAATGCATTGCTGGTGATCAGGTACTATTTCTCATCTAAATTTGACCATTACTGAGGCACCGTCGGTGGTGCAACCCACGATATGCATATCTAGGTCCAAACCAAAGTCTTCCAATCTTTTCCTAACGATTGCAATAGTTAGTTTGGTGCTATCGAGAGAACCACTTATTTTCATGAAACCAAGAGACCAATGTTGATTTTCATCATGAACATTAATATTAATATATCTTTGGTTTTGCATAGATGTATACTCATCCCTAGTTAATGAATAGCGGATTCCTTGTCTCACCTGATTCTTGAAGTAGTTGACCAATTCATGTTTCTTTTTCTCATAAAAACTAAGCCCCATTTTTCTGACACCATTATGGGAAGTGGATGAGGCTTGTCGTATTTTATCTTTCTTAGGCTTTCTTGAATGAATTCACTTTTAGCAATTGATTGGAAACTCAGTCCATCTACACACGCAAGTTTCGAGATTTCCTCTTCTATGGACTTTTTTGCACAAACTCTTCCACTGTTCTTTGTTTCTTCAATGGCTGATTAATCTGGTCGATGTTTATGCCATGAATATTTTTCATGTGGGATGATAAACTTGAAGTAGAACCTCCACAACACTTTATTTTGTAATTTTTCTATGTCACCTTCGTTTCATATGTCTTTGCATATCTGTGTGTCATCCACGAAACACGATACGATACTGTCATTAATAATAATAATATAAATTGGCAAGCTCTCTCTCTCTCTCTCATTATTCCGTTTATACCACGAGTAAAAAATAAGCAAGTTCACTATAATTTCACAAATGTATACAAGTTCAGACAAATTCTCAAAGCGCTTCTCGCTTTATTCGCAAATTTACACGAGTTCTAACGAAACTTCTTTTTATCACTCACAAATAGATTCACAAATGCAAAAAAATAATAATAAGTTTATTGGACCAGCAGCAGCAGCACCTTCGGCCGAGCAAAGTATGGCTCCAACTGAGATTAAAAAAGTAAAAAGAAGTGGCAACTTTACCCTGGTCTGAAAAAATCATAGCTGGCAAATCCCAAACGTATTTGTCCTCTAGCCAGCCATCAATGAAGCCAATATACAATGCATGGTACTGTTCTCTCTCCCTATAGCAGGCCTGTATCCCTGAGGGTTCGGGGGTTCGGACGACTTTCCTTGACAGGAAAAGTCCACTTTTGTAACCATAGTGATAACTTAGGATGTGATATTATAATAATTATATACTGTATGTATAACATTATTTAGTAAATAAACACTTGCATTTTTTTTTTTTTTTGCATTTCTTTTTTAAACTTCACAAACTACTCTAAACTTTACTCTAAATCCCCTCCGCAGTGACTAGGTCGTTGCACCAAATGGTCCGCCGTTCTACAATTTCGCCCCCCACTTCGGAAGTCTAGCTACGGGCCTGTATGATCTCATAACATTCCCACCGCCATCTTTTACCTGGCCGGATCCTCAAGGCAAAGACTGAAAGGTAAGACAAAATACACATGGGCTCTGCCTAGAGATCTGCACGGGCCGATATTTTGCGGCCCGCACCCGCCCGTACCCGTAATCTTGTTATATAACCCGCCCGTACCCGGCCCGTAATTTTTTTTCATGTTTTAGGGCCCGCCCGTACCCGGTCCGTAATTTTTTTCATGCTTTGGGGCCCGCCCGTACCCGCGGCTCGTGATTATTTTGTTTTGGAACCTAAACCAACCTGTATTTAAGTTTAAGATATGCACGACCAGTAATATTTTTGTTGATAATTACTTAAGTACTTCTTTCAAAAATATACCTATGAAAATTAAATAGATAGTAAAATTATTTAATTTTGTACTCACTGAATTGATGGAGGTTTTAAAATTCCAAATTGCAATGCAGAAACAAAAGATCGTCGACATTTTCTTCTTTTAAATTAGTTCTCCTCTGTGCAAGTGTAATTCCCGCAGTACTAAAGTTCCTTTCGCTGGATGCACTGGATGCAGGAATATTTAAGTATTTCCTAGCCAGTTTAGCAAGCAATGGGAACATTGATTCGTGAGTTTTCCAAAACTGAAGAACATCACTTTCCTCATCAATTTTGTAGCTCATGTACTGCTCAAGTTCTTTACAAGAAACCGAACTTTTAGTCCAGGCAATTTGTAGTTAGACCTGGGCAAAATTGCTTCAGAAGCTTTCTAAACTGTTTCCAGCTCAGGAACCATTGCCGAATAACATATCCAAAATCCGACAAAATTGGGCCGCGGGAACACCCCCAAAAATGAAATTCAAAATGGCGGACTGGATGTTTCCTACGAAAAAAAAATATATAATTTAAGCTTTTATTTATAGAGATACATTTGATGCTTTTTCTTTCAGTTGTAATGTTTTAAATAATTCAACAATATACAACACAACCAGTTATTACGCAAATATAATGTTATATAGCTTTTTACAGATTTTTATAATCAATAATACAACAATTATTTTTTTCCCAGTTTCAAGTTATGTTCATTACAGAAGAAGTGATACCTGGTCACAAACATACAGAAATTAATCCTCTTCATCACTATCATCGGATAGATTACCGGTACTTGGGTTGTTATCGCAACCACTGATTTGGCACTCGCCACAAGCGGCTGAACAGGGCATTCCATTACGCTTGCATCCACATCTTGAAGTAGCACATTTCGTCTTGCAGGAGCAGTGGATCATGTTGAGTAGATAATTTGGAGCTGGGGCTTGTCGCAGGCTGTAGGGTAGTAGGAATTATTCTTTACATACCAACCCCACTGTTCTGCATCGATCTTCTCTTCTGTAGACTTCCAGATTAGTATTTGAAAGTATGTGCGAAAGCTGTGGTACTTTGTGGACGCATCGGTAGGTGGCAAACGTTCGGGTGTAACAAAAGATTTAGCTGTAGCTACCTTTTCAACTAACATTCGATGACGTAGTGCGTTAGTGGATTCAAGTGTTTTGCAGCCATACAACAGAAGCATTGCCTTTCTTCCAGCGGCTTCAATGTCAGAGTGTTGGCAACAATCAGAACAGAATGTATTTGCAACTGAACGGAGTTCAGCCACCTTCATCAGTGTGTCGAATGCTTTGGCTTTACCGATCGAAAATTTCTGGATGTGCTATCACAGCCCGTGAAAGCATGCACAAACAGGAGATACTTGCAGATGTCATTGCCTAACAATGATTGAATGCTGAGAATATCATACACAGGATTAGGAGATGGTCCCCGTCTTATATTGCTGCGATAGTACAACTTGAAACCACTGTCCTTGGCATGGTACAGAAGGAGAATCAGCAAGTCGGTGTCTTCCCCTATTACTGTTGTAGTTGCATTTTCTGATGAGGAAACTGCTGCACGAACGATGTCCACATCAGCATCCCCATCTGCGTTGTGAACAGTACACCCGTGCTTCTTCAACATCTCACCTACGAGGGAAATAAATGCTTGCTTGTTGTTTTCATTAGCCAAGAAGTGTTCCTTCTGGCCAACAAACTTCATGCTTGGACTGAGATTCACATTTCTGCTTGTCTTGGTGCTGCGTCTTCTGTGGGTCATGTCCTTGATCGTAGAGAGAGCTGCTGTAGCCATCAAAAACAATGATTGCTTTTCCATATGTTTTCAGAGTGAAATCGGCATATGGCGATGCTGTCATATGTTTCATCTTGACGCCAGGAAACACGATGTAGTAGAGATCCACCATCCAATACGTACTGGTCTGTGCACTGAATTTCTTGAACTTCTTCCATGCGTAAAGTGTCAGTGTATTTGATTATTGCATGAGCTAGCTGAGACTTATCGGGTTTCCTCAAGATACTTCGTGATTCGAACAATGCAGGAGGATATGCACACAGTTCGTAACACATGACATCTTCAAGATTCATGTCTCCGCCAGTGGCAACAGTCATCATTCTCTGAAACAGTAGTGCAGGATCTACTTCTATATCTGAAGCATCAGTGATCACAACGGCAGAAGCAGATCCTAGTGTTTTCACTTTGTCAGATCTTTTGGCAGAATATGTAAAGGCTTGTTTCCCAATCATTTTTACGACAATGTTCGTACCGATTGAATGCAATTGATGAACGTTAACTCCAGGATCAGCAGTTAGCCCTGTTACAATGTTGCAGAGACCCGAGGTAGAATGGAATGGGGATAAGGATTCCAGACGTTCAAGTACTTTCTTCATGTCATTACTGTCCCTGATTTGTCTACTTCCCCTCATTTCCTTGTGCTGTTCACTACTTTCCAAAAAAAACTCTGGTGTATTCCTGCATTGCTAAGTTATAAGTGGAACACAGAGGCATAGAAAAGAGCCACGTTGTCCTTTGGATGTCTGTAAATCCACTTCCGCGTGTCAGTCCGCCTCTGCTTTTCAGGAAACGCATTAGTACTTGTTCTATCACCAGGTCTGTGCCGAGTCCGGCCCATAATCTGTCGCTTCTTCTTACCACAAACTTACCTTCCTGGAACATTTTGTTAACGGCTGGATTTTCAGAAGGCAAACTTAACATTTTCTGCAGGTACAGGTATATCGATTTCAGGTAATTGTGATGTCCGGCTGCTGCAATTATGGGGATGGTCTCCAGCATAGCTTGCAAGTGCAAATCCCACGAGCCGGTTCTGTCTGCTGCTATCAAGGAACGTGCAATGTTGATCATTCGCTGATATTCCAACCAGAGTTGACTTGTTTGCGAAGTAGATTGTAGGTCAGTTTTCTTCGCATCCAAAGTGGTAGCAATCTGAGCCAATGCATTCGAAGATTCCACATCCTCAACTGATTGTTTGGCGGTCATAACATCGTCGAGCAGGTCACAAGCTTCCTTATGGAGGTCATGAGGAGTTCCATCTTCATTACGAGGGAAAACGTCTGCGACTAGTAAGGTACTAAGAGCTGCATCTATCATATGACCACGTATCGCTCTTGAAACAGCTTTTCCAGACATCATGTGTTGCACGGCATTTGGTCCGTATATTTCTTGAAGTACTTCAGACAATCCTGAACCATTCATAAGAGTACCGACTGCTCCCAAAAGATTCATCAGTGTGAAATGATCCCAGCATTAAAACAATGTCCTGCAGGTCTCTCTGTTCATTGATGATTTGGGAAGCTTTCCAGAACAAAGGCTGATCAAAGGTAATAATGCATGGGACTTTTTGATCGCGTGCTATCTTGCTCAAATATAGTAATGTCGAAAATATGCAGGTCATGTCAGTTGGCGACATATCTATGAAGGGAAGGAACATGATCGACGCCACACCTGGATGTGAGACACTTGATCCACCGTGAATTGCCTGCATTGTTCCGGACCAACTTGGACCTGATCTTTCTGCTGAAGATATCTGCCAGAGAAGACTAAGTCGACTTATGGTGGCAGTGGGTACTGGAAGTTCGCGGAATGAGATGTCCTCAACATGCTTCTCGCGTGTCTATATTCCCTAATTTCAACGGTTGCAATCTTCTTAATGTCATTGTCACCATTGTCACCTGTGAATAGAAGGGTGGATCTTGATCTTCGGAGTTATTGTGGCAATCATACCCATTCCATGAAAGGTATTCTTCCCATCCAAAGTGCAGACATCATGATCGACGTTATCTGCTGCTAGAAGGACTGCAGTGTTTTCATCAACAGTAAAAGAGCTAGACCCACTTGCCAGCGCCACGTTTCTTTCGAATCTTGTTACTTCTGCATACGACGAACAGTAACCCAGCTGATGGAGAACGTCAATAAGGTACCTTGACCTAAAGTTGTGGTGTAGCTGAACCGACAAACCGATCTGTAGTGGACATAGTAATCCTCTAGGACGGGTTGCTTGCATAATCTCTGACCATTGACTTATTTTTCTTGAGCATCCTGTCCCGCAAATGCTTTTGATATAGCAATTTCAGACTGTTGGGAATGTAATCAAGAGCACTTTCTGCAGTGATGTCATTTGGAGATGGATACACATCTTTTCTAGGCGAGTCGACAGACTTGATATCACTTCTGATTATTTTTGCAGCAGCTTCTACTAGGTAAATCTTCTGTAGCTCTATATCTATATCACATTCTTTCGACTTTTTGTGATAATTTATAAGAATTTCATTAGCTGTCCTCGTAGTGTTACTACATCTGCCTTCCCACTTTCATCTGATATTATGATCTTGTCTCCGTAACGTTCTAAAAGCTTTCTCTTCATGTGCCTGCGTTCGTAGACAGAGCTCTGACTTCCTTGAAGATATTCCTCCATTTTGGAAATTAGGTCTCCAATCAACAGTTGTTCATCATCATTCTCTTCCAGGTAAGCACAGGTCTGAAGGAATGCTTGGTGTTGCTCTTCATTAGTTGGTCTCCCTTTCTTCGAATCATGATCGTCGGAGGAGTATACGCGAGGAATGTTTTTTCCACTTCGAAAATTTACGCTGCAGGTGTGATGGTAGACACAATCTGCAGCAGGAAGATCACGAAGATAATACTCCAGACGGCCTTTTACATTAAACGACCATTCATCGCAGCGGCTTTCACAGCACCTTTTTATGGTTTCGGAGAACTCTGTAGTTCTTATTTTGACATGCTCTGATTTTGGTTTGTGTTTGGAAAAAAGTCCACAAAGGTATCACAAAACAAACAGCGAGTAGCACTGGAAAATGCGTATTCATGAAAACGAGCACTTTTCCTTGGTATTGCCTCGGCTGCGCTGCGATCTGTCGCTTCTTTATTTCAATGGTCTTTTTATCCGTAAACCTTTTCCTACATACAACGTGAACACTTATTCCAGCTGTTGCAACAACATCACTTCCACGGCTGCGGCTGGATGCATTTATACCATCTGCTCCTTTTTGCGAGATGTGAACCACTTCCTGTCCGCTGTCCAATTTCTCCTTACAAATCACGCACAATTCTTCAGGGGTCTGCATTCTTGAAGGCGGACGCACACCGAGTCAGTCTGAAACAGAAAACACAAATTAATAAACTGTGTTGCAGTATTTAAAAGGAGTACATAATAACAGTTTTTAAAGAAAATGACAAGCACAAATACGCAGATTTGATAGTGGGTAGTAGGAATTAAAGAGTTGTATATAATATAAGTTTATAAAGATGTAGCAATGTCCATTCTCAATACACTCCATACAGTATATTTTATTTACATTACGTGACGTCATAGTTTAATACTAGCCGCCTAATACAATTTTTAGTGTCATATAGGTTAATTTAGAAACGAAAATGTGTTTTAAAACATTTTACTGATCAAGAAAAACGTCATAACTCTCTCTACAAAGCGAAATTAAAATTTATTGTATTTCGTAGGAAACTGCCAGTCCGCCATTTTGAATTTCATTTTTGGGGGTGTTCCCGGGGTCCAATTTTGTCGGATTTTGGATATGTTATTCTGCAATGGTTCCTGAGCTGGAAACAGTTTAGAAAGCTTCTGAAGCAATTTTGCCCAGGTTGAAGCTATTTTTGCTCTAGATTGCCTGGACTATTTGGGATTCCTCATTATGACATCGTATGTCTTCCCATTCATCAAATTCTGAAGTCTTTACTCTTTTCGGAGATGAACAAGCTCTTTCAGGCTCATCAGTTACTTTCTCATTGTCCATGAGGTCAACATGAATTTGCTCACGAATACTTGTTAGCACTTCTGCACGCTCAATGTCAGTTAGCATTCTAAGCTGACGAAATTTAGGCCATAGAAATAGAGAAATTTTATGAATAAGCAACACTTTATATTTAGCATGAAGAAATTCTTTTGCACGTTCTTTCAAGGTTTTTATATTTATTGTATCATTTTCAGAAACGTTCAAATGTTTAAGAAGTTTCAAGTGATAAAGCAATATTAGCTGTAGAGTTGGAGATTTTTCACTTTCTAGCGTATCACTGGCATCTTTAAATGGCTTCAGAAAACATACTAACTCTTCAAGACTGCCTTTTGAAATGTTCTCTAAGTGGTTCAAATTTCTTTCTTCCATCAAATCCTCGATGCTACTATATTGATCTAGAATCGACTCTAGCATAGCAAGCTTCGAATTCCATCTTGTTTCTACTTCTTGACGAACAGTATGTCTCAATTTGCTTACTAATCCACTTTGTTTCAAGAAAGTGACAAGAGCTTTCGACTGCAGTATAACCTTTTGAATTTCTGGGGCATATTTTTCCAAATAATCTTCATTGAATGTATGACGAAGAATTGTATTTATAATGTGAGATAAGCAACTAAGTCTGTTATAATTCTGCAACGCTTTTACTATGTTTGCTCCTTGGTCTGTTACGAAAGTTAGTTTCTGCACTAAGTCATCTTCAAAGCCTAGCTTTGCAAATCATCTTGTTATTTCCTTTTTTATGTTTTCACCAGTTTTACGTTCCTCATGAAAAACTGGACGTAAACATAACTTTATTTACCAGTGTCCAATCATCATCAGTATAATGAACAGTCATTGAAATATACGAAATCTTTTTATAATCATCTGTCCACAAGTCTGTTGTAGCTGCACAGCATGAATTACTCATAACTTCTTTGATCTTTGGATAAATCTTTTGACGTACAGTTACTGCAGTTTCAGCTACATGCCTAGAAATAGTGGTTGGATGGGAAATAACCTCATTTACGTCAATATTACCATAAGACGCGCCAACTGCAATAAGTTTTTGTGCAAGATTTAGGAAGCCTTCACCTTTTAAAGTTTCAAATGGTCTTATGTCTTTAGCACAAAAATTGACACATGCATCTAGCATTTCTTGTTTGGTCTTCATTGTCACTTGTACTTTCTTTTGGAAAAATGAAGCTAAGCTTTGTGATTGTGAAGTACTTGTGCCACATTTGTGGCGAGAGAGATGGGAAGTGCCTCCTTTAGAACCACTATATGTCAGTTTTTTTTTGCACTTTTTACATTGAACAAATCCTTGTTCCTTTTTACTGTTCTTATCAATAACTAAGTCAAAATTATCCCATACTTTGCTTTTTCTGTTTGAAACTGGCTGTAGAATTAATTCCCCCGAACGCAGTTTTGAATTAATCACTGCTTCACTGATAGGATGTTGCATTTTGGGGACAATTTTAATTTAATAAAATGTATAACATACTAAACATAGGATAGAAACTAGAAAGCACATCTACTAATAAACAATTAAGGTAATTAAGACAAGTATTTGTCGTACAGTATGCACTAATTACGCAGAAATGGTCAGACCATCACGAACAAATTCTATTTGTACAAAAGGGTACAGCGACTACAGCCAGAGGCGAGAGAGGCTAGCATTATAGTAGCATAGCTGAAAAAATGCCAGTTAGTTCCAGCAAATACTTATGTTCAAAAAATTTCTTATCATCGTTCAAACAAAATCAAAAACTTTAGAAAAGAAAATGTTTATATATATTTTAAATACGCATAATCAACATAGGTAAAGGTTTGGCATTCAATTATATACTGTGGCAATATAATGTAGCTAACATGTGTTAAACATTATGCAATCGTAAATAGCGCTGCCGCGCTGGTCGGCATCTTACTCGATCTCATTTGCAAAACCATAAGCGTAAGACGTATCGAAAAGCGAAAATCACCCACCTATATCATTTCTTCCATTAGCCAAAAAAAATCATTATTATTACTATCTATTGTCCTTATTCTCATATTCATTGTTATTATGGTAATTATTGAAATTAGGTCAGTATCGCTGTACGATAAGTTCTAGTTTTGCTATACACTGTGACTGTATACAGCAGGGAAACATAGGCTACTTAGCCTCGGTAAGGTCAGCTGGTCAGGTTGGCTTTGGTCACGTGGTGCCGGGCGTACGATAGGAATACTCTAATTTCTAATGTTTAATTTCTAAGTTATTTCTCATTATTTTTGCACGTCGTTATATATACGTTATTTATACGTTGCGGGTGGAAACATAACTTCCTTGGCAGAGGTAATAAAATTCATAATTAACAACCAAAACACAGGCATGGATGTTGTTTGTCGTTTGCATGTCCCACGCAGGCACGCATGCATGGCGCATGTGCTCCGCGGCTCCAGTTCCTGCCTTGCCTCGCTGCCTCACCCGCTGCGGCGTTGCATGCTTTTTATAAGCATGATTCGGCCCGCCCGTGCCCGCCCGCTAACTTTTTATAAAAATGATTCGGCCCGCCCGTACCCGCCCGCTAACTTTTATAAACATGATTCGGCCCGCCCGTACCCGCCCATGGGACGGGCCGAACACGGGCCCACGGGCTTACCCGTACCCGTGCAGGTCTCTAGCTCTGCCCAAGGCCGTATCCAAGGCCCACTACATCACCCGAAGCCATTCGTATCCCCGGAGAACAGACAATAGAAATTCTGAGTGTATGTTCACCCAGCCATAAATGCCCTCCCACCGGCCACAGATGAAGGCAAATAAACAATACATGTGTCGTTCTTCTCCCTAGGGGTTCGTATCATCGCCACCATCTCTGACCTGGCTGGACACTCAGGTAAATTAAAAAAGGTAAGAAAAGCACACCTGGCTGTGACCAAGGCTGTATCCAAGGCTCGTTGCATCGCCCCAAGCCAAACGTATCTTTATAGGGCCGTATAGGCTTGACAGTTATTGTAAGTTAGATGAAGTTATGTTAGGTTAAGCTAGGTTAAGTTAGGTTAAATTATGCCAGGTTATGTTAGTTTTTTAGAGTGCCAATTGTTTTGTCTCTTCAACAAAATTTGAAACTTTGTTGTAACTTTTTTTAACTTTTTAAGAAATTTATTTTTCCAAAATCTTGCTTTAACTTCTATTTTCTAAAATGAAATTAATAATATTAAATTATATTTACTTAATTAGTTAATTATGTTTTATTTCTTTTTCAATACAATTTGTTGATTATTGTACTACGGTCAGGTCCAAGCGAAAATTAGGGTAGGTTGAGTTAGATTAGGTTAGGTTATGTTTGGCAAAGTAAGGTCCTATTCTCATTTTATTACAAAAAATAAGGTTTATCGATAATTGTATGAACTTAAACTAATCTAACTTAATTTGACTTAAAACAACGTAACATGACATAGCTTATACCTATTCTGACATAACATAACATAGCTTATACCTATTCTAATGTAACATGACATAGCTTATACCTATTCTAACGTAACATGACATAGCTTATACCTATTCTAACGTAACATAATCGACCAAAGAAAACTTTGTCGATGAAAAGTCGTGCCGACAAAATGAACCAACATCCACGAAATAATTTTGGGTTAGATTAACTTAAATAAGGTCATGTTCGGTTAACAGTATTGTTAAAAGGGGCAAATAGGGACATATAGACAATTCATAGACATTCTAATAACCTATATTTTAACATAATCTAACGTTACTTAACCAAGCCTAACATAGCCCAATCTATCGGCAAACAAAACTTGTTGATAAAACGCCTTGTGGATGAAATATCGTAAATACATATACTGATACAATATGCCATCCAGACTAACTACATATTAGGATCATTTGAAAAAAAAAATTTTTAGAAGGAAAAGTTTGTAGTAATTAATGAAGTGTCAAAGATGACCACATTTATTAGGATGAAAAATAATTGTTTATTTATAAAAATTATTCACCAAATTGCTTGTGTTCCCCCTTTTATTTCGAAATTGATTAGCCATTTTTTTTCTGGATGGAGGTTCGAATCCCTTGTCCATATTTTCCTTTTCGACACTTGTTAAAATGTCTGTCTAGATTAACGCTGCACTCAAATGGCTTAAAGTATTATCTCCAAATTATCATTTTGAGCACAAAAGAGAAAAGTTAATTTAAAAAACGAACTTGAAGGCGCAAATGTATTACTTCTTTATAATTTAATTATTTATCTATTGTCTGTCTACTTCATCCTTCAGCTCGTGTTTAGCTTTTAAATATAATTTTATTGTCTGTTTAATCAAAAGCTATATTTAAAGGAGATTAAGATTCGTTAAAGGAGATTAAGTTTACTTAAAGGAGATTAAGACATGTTTTTCTTATCTGTAAAATAAAACGTATTAATTTACTGAAAGGAAAGAAAAACGATGTTCGTTTTCATCCTTTCTGAAATTTGATTATTAAAAATTTATATTTATTTTAGAAGTGCCGCAACCGCATATTTGAATCTTAAATTTTTAATGCAGCGTTGATGTATACAGGGTATCCACAATGTCCACAATGTCTTGTCATCCCAGTAAAATATTAAATGACTCGTTTTTCTTTCAGACTCGTTTGAAATGTGTGACAGCAACAACTATACGATTGAACAACGCGTATTGGCTAGTACCTTGGTCCATGAGGGACCACGTAATATGCAAAATCATTGAAAATATTCGTGCAAACTTCCAGAACGATTCAACTGTGCAGCTCTTCCAAAATGGACTCTGTTGAGATGGGAAAAGAAACTGTTCACAACAGGAACTGTAAAGGATAAACCAAGAACTGGCAGGTCATCTAAGTGATAAATGGGTCTGAAAGTAAAACGAAAATTAGTTAGTATTTTACTGGAGTGACTAGACATTGTAAACACCCTGTAGAAAAAAAAAGCGCGTTCAGAGCTACGATACTTTTAATAATACTATACAGATAAGGTTTCCCAAAAACAAGACATTGACTAATATGGATAAAGATTTGCAATTTAACTAGACAATAGATTGAACTGGTCAGGTCATAAGACTGAATGATTTCATGAAAGGACTTCTTTACATAAAAAAGCTAATAAAAAAAAAGGCGGAGGAGGGGGAGGTCGTAAGAAAAGGGACACAATTTTAGGAAGACCGAAAATGGAAATAAGGATTAAAACAATTTATTTGGTACCATTTAATGCCCATATATTTATGGGTAAATTTCTTTTTCCATTTTCACGTGATAACAAATCAATCTAAAAAAGGGTTATCAAGTCTAAAAAATAAAAATCAGATTCTCAACTCCAAAAAAAATAAGAAATTCGTCCCAAAATTAAAATATATCCAAAATTTATCGTTAACATTTCACTCTGACAGACAAATAGAAATGAAAAATTGAAAATTGGAAATAAGAATAAATTTGTTTTTAGAAATAAGAATACTTGAGAACCTTGATCTAAAATGAATAGCAATTAATTAGTATTTTTGTAATTTGAGATTTTGAATTTAGTCTCGTTTAGTTTTGTTAATTCTTTTGAAAATGTTTCGTAAAGCAATTTTGAATAAATCCTCGTTTGCATTAATACAAAAAAAAAAAAAAAGACTTACAAAACTTACAAAATTATTGATTAACGAAATGCAGGTTAATTATAAAATTAATTTTTTTTTTAAATTGGGGGAGGGATCGTGGGGAGGGGTGGGGAGGCAGTAAACTGAATTATTTTTAATCCGTTAGTTACGTAATACTTTTATTTTTTAATTTAATTTTATTATTTTTGTTCGAATTCAACAAATATCGCCTCTTAACGACAAAAAAAATTCAACCTTCAAACAATATTTTGATCGTTCGAGAATCATCCTTTTTTTTTTTCTTTCAAATAAACTCGTCTATACGCGGACACCACTACAGAATCAATCTCTCTCTCTCTCTCTCTCTCTGTATATATATATATATATATATATATATATATATATATATATATATATATATTATGACAAAACAAAGTAGATGTAAAAAAATACATACTTTAACCATGAAAGGACGACTGCTACAATTTGGTAACGTTTCAAATATACGCAATCCTAACTTCAGTGTACAAAAAAAAACCGTCATTAAAGGGCTTAAGAAAACACTTTATTTCAGAGAATCTGAATGGATTAAATTGTGTTTGTGAATGTAACTTAACCCAATTGAAAAAAAAAATATTGAGCCCTTTTAAATATACTACTCGTATGACACTACTTGCATGCCAAAAATTACCTGCGGTTTAATGCATTCTTAATCACTGTATACTAAGGTGGTGAAGGGATTAGACAATCCCATGGTCAGGTAAAGTTCATGTAAAATAAATTTAAAAAATGAGAAAATCACTAAATTAAAAAAAAAAGGAATTATTTTGAAAAATAACTTAATATAAAGTATAAGAAAAACTTAACTTTAGTTAAGTCTTGTAATATTGTATTAAATTATTCAACTCTTTGTTGTATATTACTGATTTTACTGATTCTATTCAGGTTAACGCCAGACGATTTTATCCACTGTTAAATCGTTAATTGAGTAAAGAAACAAAACTTATTTTTAGAAGTATAAAATTATTATTATTATTTTTATTATTATTATTACACCTATTGATTTTCCCAAAAAGATTGTTTTTAATAATTTAGTACCCTTTAATATCCCCCCCAAACAATGTTTATTCCCCCTTTATTCCCTATACCAATATAAACGCATGCAAAGTGACGAGAGTGCACGACTGGGGATCACGAAGACTTACAGCCTCGAAATTCCTCAGTGACAACTCGTTATAAGAAGAAACCTTCCTTGATTTGGTTCTGTCGACTTGTATTTCTATTAATTAAAGGTTTTTGCTCCATAATAATTAACCAATTATAAGAAACTTTATTAATTATCCTACCTTAAACTCGGCTCTTAATTTGGCCTGAAGCGAATGATGTTTAGATCTTAAAGGAATTGATGATATGTCCAGACAAGAAGATAAATATGGAATTCTACGTGGAAAAAGAGTAAAGACTAAGTATAATGGAAGTGAGTCGAGGGTGAAAATGAATGTTGAGTATGAGAGAGACGGAATAAGTGTGATGATCGGTTCTATGCTGAAAAGAACGAAAGAGTTGCTAATGAATTTAGAATAAGGGATTTTTCCCATGATAGATTTAAATACCATAGGAAAAAATATGGGATTTACGATGAAAATAGATCTTATAGAGAAATATCCTACCTTAGAAGGAAGTAATCATACGAGACGTGATTGTGATTAAAAGAGATTTTGTAAGTAATATGAATATAGTTATAAAATTCAGTGTGAAGTTCCAAACGTGACTGATCAGACAGTAAATATCATTAACCTTTTGATTACAAACTTCCGTATGCTTCGTGTGTAGTGACGCAGATATATCTAGAGAATACAATACGCTATATTAATTCTGATATAAAAGTTTACGATTTCGTAGTGTGTGTGTGTGTGTGTGTGTGTGTGTGTGTGTGTGTGTGTGTGTGTGTGTGTCCTAGGGATGAAAAGAATGAATATAATAAACTTATTAAAAATAAAGAATTAGAGATTAAAAATTAGATTTTATACGAGATAATTTGAATGAGGAAATTGAGATAAAACAAAGCGAACAAAAAAAATATTCCGCAAAAGGTGAACAGATTATATAGAAGATCGACCTCATAAAAGATTTTTGTTGCTTTATAATTATTCTAATTGTGATAAAAATTCATTTGAGAGATTCTATGAATGATTAACAAGTTACATGATTTAGTTGTAATGAGAAGTTATAAACAATATTGGATGTGATTGGATTAGATGATATCTGTGACAATATGATTAACGGAGATATGTAACACTGATTTTTCCGCGGATGATACAGGACGACATATTGTAGATATTGTTGAGAAGCACGAAGTGTTGAATATGTTGAATTTTATTTGTGATGACGAAAGTCGGGAGGGTTTTGCCCCAAATAATGAATTTCAGGATGGTTTTACCCGAGTAATGGAAGTCGGGAGGGATTTACCCCGAGTAACGAAAGTCGGGAGAGTTTTACCCCGAGTAATGGAAGTCGGGAGAGTTTTATCCCGAGTAATGGAAGTCGGGAGAGTTTTTATCCCGAGTAATGGAAGTCGGGAGAGTTTTACCCCGAGCAATGGAAGTCGGGAGAGTTTTATCCCGAGTAATGGAAGTCGGGAGAGTTTTACCCCGAGTAATGGAAGTCGGGAGAGTTTTTATCCCGAATAATGACTTTCGGGAGTATGTTTCCAGAGTGATAATTTTATATGTGAACATGAAATTGGAGATGTTCTTACCCCTTGCGGTGAAATTAGAAATAATTGGATTTCAACTTCTTTAAATTCAATGGTTACGCTCTTAAATTACTTAATAAATATATATAAGGAGCAAGTGTACTTTACGTTCCCCTGTGGTGCCTAGTGTAGTTTACATTCCCCTACATTATCCTAGTGTAGTTTGCGTTCCCAAACGTTGTCCGCGTATACATAATCAAATCAAACGTTAAAAGTAACGAAAATATTACGACTTAACCTAACCAATCGTCAATATATATATATATATATATATAATCATGCGGGTTGCTTCTACAGAGCTTCAATTTAATATTTAGGAGAAATCCAATGACAAGGAGAAATGTAAATGCCATGAAAAGTCTTCTTTAATGCGCAACGTTTCGAGCAAATACGCTCATCTTCAGGCTGTATGATAACAATTGTTATCATACAGCCTGAAGATGAGCGTATTTGCTCGAAACGTTGCGCATTAAAGAAGACTTTTCGTGGCATTTACATTTCTCCTTGTCATTGGATTTCTCCTAAATATTATATATATATATATATTATATATATATATATATATAAATTGACGATTGGTTAGATTAAGTCGTAATATTTTCGTTAGTTTTAACGTTTGATTTGATGGATTCATGTAAAAAAATGTCTCCTGAAGATCCTATTGTAGTTTACGTTCCCGAACTTTGACCTAGTGTAGTTCGTGTCCCCTTTTGCGTCAGGGGGACGTAAACTACACTTGATATATATATATATATATATATATATATATATAATATATATATATATATATATATATATATATATATCAAAGCTATTGACTTCTCCTTAGGGAACCGGAGCTTACAGATGAAAAGAAGGATCAACACAACGGCAAACATTTTCATTTATTTGTACATCAGACGTTTCGACAAATCTTTTGTCATCATCAGTGAGTTAAGTCTTAAAACCTTAAAACAAAATTGAAAAGTGAAAGTTACATCAATACAATATTAAAACCATTAAAATTAAAACCTTAAAGCAAATGAAAATTGCATCAATACAAAATTAAAATCATTTAAATTTCATCACTATAAAAACTAAAATTAAATTAAATTTCATCACTATAAAAACTAAATTAAATTACCTCAATAGGTAAATACACAATGTTTACATCCACCTCCATACTTGGCGAAGTCTAAGGGAACACTGGATGGTCAGAGGATTAGAAAGGGTATGTCTGTGAAAAACGGTTGGTAGTCAAAAGAGTCGTAATTTGTAGGATGAGCTATTATTATTAAGGGAGGGTTTGTTTCTATAGATGTACAAAGATTCTAAAATTCGGAGTTCTGTAAGGTTATTGGATCTAGTTAAAATTTCAAACTGAGTTTTGTGAAGGGGATGGTCGTTTTCATTACTGTGGTTTCTAATTGCGGATTGTGGAGGGCTACTGAGGGGACGGTTGGTACGGACTGACAAGCCCAAATATTGATGTAACTTTCACTTTTCAATTTTGTTTTAAGGTTTTAAGACTTAACTCACTGATGATGACAAAAGATTTGTCGAAACGTCTGATGTACAAATACAATAAATGAAAATGTTTGCCGTTGTTGATCCTTCTTTTCATATATATATATATATATATATATATATATGGTTTTTTTTTTTAAAGGGAAGATTCGTTATATATTCTTTATTAAAGGAAGCTTTTTTTGTTTTTTTTTGTTTTAAGAAAAAAAATACCACCAATTATTAATAATTCACTGCGGCCGAACGACATTTTGTCAACAAAACATTCTAGCGACTAGCTTTATAATGATTAGATTAAGTTAGATTAGGTGATGTTAGGTTAGGTTAAGTTAGGTTATTAGCGTCGATGAAATTTACCGTCGACTCAGTGTTTATACAGGTCCGGTTCACTGCACAGTCCTTTCTGAACACTATGTATTAACAAATAATGTAAGGGAGAAAAATCACAAAAAAGCCTAGAATATACTGTAAAAATATGGTAAAAATACAGTATCTCTACACACTCATCAGTTACATGTAGCAGATAAGAACTGTCAAGGAAGATGTTCTTACGAATGATTCGTAATACTAATAATAATAAAAATAATAATAATAATAATAATAGTTCATTTTCGTATTTATTAAAATGTATTTAAAATAATTCGATGTATTTCGATTTCATGGATCATTTTTAAGCACTGATTAAAAATAATTCGTATTATTTAAGTTTTTTTCTTATTCATACTTTATGACCATGTACTATGTATTGGGATTCTCTCTCTCTCTCTCTCTCTCTCTCTCTCACACACACACACACACACACACACATATCGGCTTTTTTAAATCCATATACCTGAAACACTAATTAATCAAACTTAATTTAACCTAACCTAACCTAACTTTAGTGACATCGAATCGAGAAGGGCATGATAAGTGTTTCAAACTCAACTGAGAGCTCGAAGGGTGTTTTCTGTTAATTCATTAAATAGTGAGGTACTCGCTAATCTAGCCTAGCCTAAACTATTAACCTAACCTAACCTAACCTAATGTAATCAGAACCAACATATCATGTTTGTGACAATAAAATTATTTCTAAATTTTTTTATATAAATTTTTAATGTTCCAAAATAACAAAGTGTTACACTACACACACACACACACACACATTGGCATATTAGCAAGATTAGCAAAAGTTCAAATCCACGCAGAAGCCTTTTAATATTTTATTTTCTTTATAAACAGAAAACTTTATATTCAAACAATTTTTCTAACAATTTTAATTAATTAACAAAGTTTTCATTAAAATAATTATTTATTTACTAAAACTAATTATTTTTAACATTTATAATGAATATTTATAAGTAGCTAGCAGTTTTATTAATTTTCCAATTTATATATATATATATATATTATATATACATTATTAAAATATATATATATATACTGTATATATGTGTGTGTGTGTGTGTGTGTGTGTGTGTTACAGTCAAAGTGTGTAACCAGCCATTTCGCGTAATGGCTGTTTCACTTGGTCATTTCACGAAATGACTAAAATCTTTAGCCATTACGGGAAATGGCTGAAATTCCACCTTGGTCATTTCGTACAAGGTCATTTGCCCGGTTAGGTCAACTGTATCCACGGTTAGGTCATCTGTATGTCCGGTTAGGTCAAATGTATGCCCTTGACAATTGATTAGGTTAAGTTGTTATTTTCGTTAGTTTTAACGAAAATAACACGACTTAACCTAACCAATTGTCAAGGGCATACAGTTGACCTAACCGGGCCTTCAATGGCGGACATCGGAATAACATTGAAGGCCCGGTTAGTATTTGAAAACCTCTATATTGAAAATTCAAATTCAAATGTGTTCAAATGTGTATTTGAAGTGTGTTTCTCACTTATTTCAACAGACCTGTGGATGTATATAAGTTTTAGCAGATTTAGTTAGTTAAATAAAGGTTTCCAATTTTATTGTGATGTTTGTTATTTCTATGAATTCATGACAAAAGTCATTTTAGCCATTTCGCGAAATGACCAAGATGGAATTTCAACCATTTCGCGTAATGGCTGAAGATTTTAGTCATTTCGCGAAATGACTAAACGTTTCAGCCATTACGCGAAATGGTTGATTACGCACGTTGACTGTGTATATATATATATATATATATATATATATATATATATATATATATATATATATATATGAAAAGAAAGACCAACACAACAGCAAACATTTTCGCTTATTTTTTGTACTTCAGTCGTTTCGACAAATCTTTTGTCATCATCAGTGAATTATAAATCTTAAAACCTTAAAACAAAAATAAGAATAAATAATTAAAATAACATCAATACAAAAGAAAATTAAAATCATTAAAATTAAATTAAATTAAAATTACCTCAACTGGTAAATACACAATGATTACGTCAACTTCCATATTCGGCAGATACTGAGAGAAAAATGTATGAATGTCAGGTACATTGGAAGGTATGATATATCTATGAAAGTAGGTTGGTTGGTTAGTTAGAAGAGCTGTAATTTGTAAGATGAACTATTGTTGTTAATGGAGGGTTTGTTTCTATAGATGTACAAAGATTCTAAAATTCGGAGTTCTGTAAGGTTATTGGGTCTTGTTAGAATTTCGAACTGAGTTTTGTGAAGGGGATGGTTGTTATCATTACTATGGTTTCTAATTGCGGATTGTGGTGGGCTACTAAGGGGACGGTTGGTACGGACTGATAAGCCGAAATGTTGAGAAAGGCGTACCTCCAGTTGGAGTTGAGTACTGCCGATATACGCAGCCTTACAGCTGTCGCACGTGTATTTATAAACAACTTTAGGGCATACAGTTTTGGGGAATTTGTCTTTGAACTTTAAAAAATTTGATAATTTAAGTGGGTTGACGAGGGTGAATCTAAAATTTATTTGGGGATAACTAGACTTAAGTAGTTTGGATACTTCATTTCGAATACATAATGATAAATAACCATAAAAAGGTAATTTAATGTATCTGGTTTCTTTTTGTACTGTGGTTATGGGAGTTTTTAGTATTAAAAGTGTTATTTAAAAACTTCTTTAATTGGTTGTCAAAAAGATTAGAAGGTTAGTAATTATTAATAAAATATTGTCTTAAAAATTTAAATTCTTCATTTAATGAAAAGTAATCTGAACAAATTCGGTAACTTCTTGTTAATAATGTTAGTATAGCGCTAATCTTATATTTATATAAGATCCAACTTAAATAATTGGTTCCCAAACCAGTAAAAGTTTGTTTTCTAAATAGTGAGGTCTGTAACTTGTTATTAACCCGTTTAACTAGAACATCCAGGAAAGGTAAACTATTATTTGTTTCGTTTTCACATGTGTACTTAACATTAATATGTTGTTTGTTTGGATAATGAAGAAAAAGTTTTACGTGTGAAGGATGTTTAAACATTAAGAAAGTGTCATCCACGTATCTTCTGTAATATATGGATTTAAAACTATTGGGACAACTTTTCAACCAAATTTCTTCGTAATGGCAAAGAAATGCATTTGCTAGTGTTGGGCTCAACGGGGAACCCAAAGCTACCCCATCAATTTGGCTGTAAAGGTTAATATTAAATAAGAATAGATTATCAAAACACGCTATTTCGAGGAGATTTTTAAATTGAGTCTGAGTGAGACCATTAATAAGAGTACGTATTACTAGTAGTGAATAATTTGTTTAGTATGATATCTAATGTTTCTTTTAACGGGACATTAGTAAATAATGATGAGACATCAAAATTGGCCATAGTAAGAGAATCGGCATGATTGATCTCTTTTATATCCTTAGCAAAATCAAACGAGTTGTTAATGGAATAATCATTATAGGTAAGTTTTGAACGCAAGGGAAGGAAGAATTTCGCTAAGTTATAATTGAATGTGCCACAGGCTGAAAGAATAGGTCTTAGTGGGAAATTTGGCTTATGAACTTTGGGTAAACCGTATAGAATTCCTGGATTAGAACCAGAAGCAAACAAAGAATTGTACGTATTGTCATCGATAATATTACTATTTTTTAATTTACACAAAAACCTATTAAGTTTATCTTCAAGTTTTAGTAATTTAGTGCTTTCATATTTTTTTCTTATTTAGAAGTAACCTTTACAGCCAAATTGATGGGGTAGCTAAGGGATCCCCGTTGAGCCCAACACTAGCAAATGCATTTCTTTGCCATTACGAAGAAATTTGGTTGAAAAGTTGTCCCAATAGTTTTAAACCCGTATATTACAAAAGATACGTGGATGACACTTTCTTAATATTTAAACATCCTTCACACGTAAAACTTTTTCTTCATTATCCAAACAAACAACACATTACTATTAAGTACACATTTGTAAACGAAACAAATAATAGTTTACCTTTCCTGGATGTTCTAGTTAAACGGGCTAATAACAAGTTCCAGACCTCACTATTTAGAAAACAAACTATTACCGGCTTGGGAACCAATTATTTAAGTTGTATGTTTTATAAATATAAGATTAGTGGATCACCTGAATATCCGTCACCCCAGCCTTTTTTAGTTAGCTTTATAAGGCTAACTAACGAAAATATCACGACCTAACCTAACCAATCGTTTGGTCAATTGTACGCCCTTGACGATTGGTTAGGTTAGGTCGTGATATTTTCGTTAGTTAGCTTTATAAAGCTAACTGAAAAAGAATGGGGTGATGGATCGGTGCTACTGTAGTATGCGGTCTACCTACGATTCGGCGGTCTACCTTTTAATTATAGCTTCTTATCTTCTTATTATTTTATTATTAGGTTAATTGTACGCCCTTGACGATTGGTTAGGTTAAGTCGTGATATTTTCGTTAAAACTAACGAAAATATCACGACTTAACCTAACCAATCATCAAGGACGTACTGTAGTATGCGGTCTACCGTTAAGTATGCGGTAGTAGTATGTTTAACTTCTTTAATAATTCCTTAATTGTGTAAATTAAATTATAATTCCTTTCAATTCATTTTCAATTCCTTTTAAATATTTGAACGGTAGACCGCATACTACAGTAGAAACTTAACGGTAGACCGCATACTACAGTAGAAACTTAACGGTAGACCGCATACTACAGTAGAAACTTAACGGTAAACCGCATACTACAGTAGAAACTTAACGGTAGACCGCATACTACAGTAGCACCACGAACTTTTACTGACTTGGGAACCAATTATTTAAGTTGTATGTTTTATAAATATAAGATTAGCGGATCACCTGAATATCCGTCACCCCAGCCTTTTTTAGTTAGCTTTATAAGGCTAACTAACGAAAATATCACGACCTAACCTAACCAATCGTTAGGCCAACTATACGCCCTTGACGATTGGTTAGGTTAGGTCGTGATATTTTCGTTAGTTAGCCTTATAAAGCTAACTGAAAAAGGTTAGGGTGATGGATCTTTAGGTGATCCAGATTAGCGCTATACTAACATTATTAACAAGAAGTTACCGAATTTGTTCGGATTACTTTTCATTAAACGAAGAATTTAAATTTTTAAGACAGTAATTTATTAATAATTACTACCCTTCTAATTTTTTTGACAACTAATTAAGAAATTTTTAAATAACACTTTTAGTACTAAACGGTACTTTCCTGTTATCCCGGACCCCAGACTTTTTGCCATTTGCCAGACTTCAATTTTGACACAGAATATTTTCGTTAAAACTAACGAAAATATCACGACTTAACCTAACCAATTATCAAGGGCGTACAGTTTACCTAACCGGGCATTCAGTTACCCTAATTAGTTAGTAAGGTTAGGTTAAGTCGTGATATTTTCGTTAGTTTTAACGAAAATATTGTCAAAATTGAAGTCTGGCAACTGGCAAAAAGTCTGGGGTCCGGGATAACACGAAAGTACCTACTAAACTCCACCATAACCACAGTACAAAAAGAAACCAGATATATTAAATTACCTTTTCATGGTTATTTATCATTACGTATTCGAAATGAAGTATCCAAACTACTTAAGTACAGTTATCCCCAAATAAATTTAGATTCGCCCCCGTCAACCCACTTAAATTATAAAAAAAAATTAAAGTTCAAAGACAAATTCCCCAAAACTGTATGCCTTAATGTTGTTTATAAATACACGTGCGACAGCTGTAAGGCTGCGTATATCGGCAGTACTCAACTCCAACTGGAGGTACGCCTTTCTCAACATTTGGGCTTATCAGTCCGTACCAACCGTCCCCTCAGTAGCCCACCACAATCCGCAATTAGAAACCACAGTAATGATAACAACCATCCCCTTCACAAAACTCAGTTCGAAATTCTAACAAGAACCAATAACCTTACAGAACTCCGAATTTTAGAATTTTTGTACATCTATAGAAACAAACCCTCCATTAACAACAATAGTTCATCTTACAAATTACAGCTCTTCTAACTAACCAACCAACCGACTTTCATAGATATATCATACCTTCCAATGTACCTGACATTCCATTCGTACAGTTTTCTCTCCGTATCTGCCGAATATGGCGGTTGACGCAATCATTGTGTATTTACCAGTTGAGGTAATTTTAATTTAATTTAATTTAATTTTAATGATTTTAATTTTCTTTTGTAATGATGTTATTTTAATTATTTATTCTTATTTTTGTTTTAAGGTTTTAAGATTTATAATTCACTGATGACAAAAGATTTGTCGAAACGTCTGAAGTACAAAAAATAAACGAAAATGTTTGCTGTTGTGTTGGTATTTCTTTTCATCTGTAAGCTCTGTTTCCCGAAAGAGAAGTCAATAGCTTTGATATATATATATATATATATATATATATATATATATATATATATATATATATATATATATATAATGTCTTGTATCTAACACAACAAACACGTATACACAAAAGCGAAAACAATACATTTTATATTCTCATATAAAAATAGCTTCAGTAATAAAATGTACAACTTTCAAGGTAGAAATAAGTGGAAAAAAATTTGCTGATTCGCGAAAGAGATACAAATTTCATTCCCCCTTACAATCATTAGGTTAGGCTCTGCCGCTCCACGCATTATATATATATATATATATATATATATATATATATATATATATGTGTGGTGTGTGTGTGTGTGTATGTGAGAGAGAGAGAGAGAGATGTGTACGTGTTGTATGTACATTATACATTTTCACCTGTGTGTGTGTATATGTATATATATATATATATATATATATATATATTAGTTAAGGTAGACGTAAGGGACCAGAATTAGTATTTACAGTGGTGCTTAGTTTTTTAGGTCGATGGTTTAACTGTAAATATGTACTTAGATAATAGAAGAAATTATTCTGACAGAACTTTACTATCCAGAGGGTGTTCAAAGACAGAGTTCATAACAACTTGGTAGTATGTTAAATTAGGTTAGATTAGGATTGGTTACGTTAGGTTAAGCTAGGTCAGGTTAGGTTAGGGTAGGTCTGGATAATAAAGTTTTACCGGTATTTTATATACAGAAAACTCAGTTCACTAATTCGTCTATCATTACCCTTCCAAGAGATAAAAGTTGACAGAACCCGTCGTATATTTAAAATAACCAAGAAAACAATGACCCCACATAGTGGGGACATTTTTCTTTCATACAAAAACCACGCGTGTTCGTGCGTGTTATTCCATATATGTTTAGGCTTGCATAAACGAACATAAAACAGACGGACAAACATCATTATTCCCCATATATATATATATATATATATATATATATATATATATTATACAGGGTGTTCATAAAGTCACGCATCATGGGAACATAAGCAATGTCTATTTCTTTATGTCTCCATAAGCAATGTCTATTTATTTATGTCTCCATCAGGCCAAATATGTTGAGAAACATTCAAAGAAACCTGCTTTTCCGTTTACAAACATGTTTTGAGATTGGTGGGAATCATTTCGAACAAATAAATAAAACAAAATAAATAGATAAACAAAATAAATTTATTTTCCTATGATGCGTGACTTTATGGAAACCCTGTGTGTGTGTATATATATATATATATATATATATATATATATATATATACTGAGTGCCAAATTTATGAATCGACTCTGAATTTTCGCAACAGCTGAAAAATACCAAAAATACGATGGAATTTTATACATTCGTAACTTAATAACATTCAAGCACCAATTTGAATTATAAATAAAGGCTCTAACCTAATCCTCCGTATATTTCCCTTTTATAACCAATACGGCAGCCACTACTCGTGGCACTGATTCAATCGATTTATTGATGGTATCTTGGGTGATGTTGTTCTAACTCTGTTGAACGACCTCGCATAGATCAGTACGGTTGTTGGGATTATCCTTTTATTTAGATGTAAACACTGTCTTTAAATGGTTTACTGGATTCAGGTCAGATGACTGCGGAGACATTCTGTTCTGTTTTATATTTTAGGTAATTTATACAAAGGTTGAACTCGTATTTTGGATTATTTATCTTATCAGGAAATGAAACTTTGACCCAATAGGCGTTGACTATTTAGTTTGATATGGTTAATCGGAACTAAATACTATTGTTCTTTCTTAATGGTGCCGTTGATTTTTATTATGACTCGAGTGCCATATCCACTGAAACAACCTCATACCAATATGGAACCCCCAACATACTTCAGTCAAGGTTTTAGAAATTGCGGGGCCAATTTCCCATCGAATCTGCATGCCCCTGATGTAAAGAACATCCTTGCCCGCGTACCAAACAAATTCCTTTCAACTCATCCCTAAAAATGTAGTCTTCAGCGGTAAGATTATTACATTTTTGGCTCCATTGCATTCTCCTTTTTAAGGTTTTCCTTCCTTAAGAAGGTAATATTATTCTGAAGATAGGAGTTCATTGTTTTAGTGTTCTTAGTAATTGTACGACGGAGACACTGGGACCGGACATCCCAAATATAGAGCAAAAGAGTAACTACAGAAATTTAAATATTTGGTTCACATTATCACCAGCTTCTTGGGTGATAATTCAGACATAAGGAAACAATATCCAAGTTTCTGCGTTTTAAAAGAAAATATGATTACAAGGAACTTCACAATCTGCAAAGACACTTTTTTTTTATTCACTGCACTAATATTTACGGGCAGCAACATTGAGCTCATTTTAAAAGTGCTCTGGTAAACTCCTAAATTTGCTTTATATAACAGATCCTTCAGACTGCCGTATGAGTTAACTTCAAGGCGCTCAGCTTCGCAAATGTTTGCTAACCACAATATCTCGAGCCTCCCGGAAATAGTAAGACGTACTCAATACAGTCTAATACAAAGCATGCAAACCTCAGAACCCAGTTACCCAAGCCATTCATCAGTCCTGTCATATATCATCTAAACTCGTATAGATTTCACGATATGAAAATGCTTATATATATATATATATATATATATATAAAACGCGTGGAAAGCAGAAATTTAATATTTATGCCGGTGTCTATGTTATAGCCGTGGGGGACCATTGGCTCACCTTTGTTGTTCATCAATATCAAAGGTATGTATATATTAATTGAATTCACCATTTTTCAATATGGTCAGTATTGCAGAGAAGTAATTTGGTTTTTCAAACAACTCAGCGGAAAACAATATCCTTTTCATAATAATTTTGGAAAACAATGGAGCTTGACGGTTTTTTCTGTGTGTGTGATTTTTATTAAATTTTAATAAAGAAAATAAAAAACTAATAAATTGGAGGCAACCCTTGTGGACACCAATATATATATATATATATATATATATATATATATATATATATATATATATATATATATATATATAAAGTGCATTTCACCAATATATTTAAACAATTTTAGAAATTTATTCTGCATTTGATAAAGTTCAAGAGAATTACATTTATTTGATATATATATATACTGTATATATATATATTATATATAACTGTAATATTTATTTTATGAAAAAGTTCGAAAGTGAGATTATGATATAATAACTGTACATACACCTTGTTAACCTTATTAAGGTTCCGTGCGTCGGTCTTTCTTCACACGAAGGTCAAGTTGGTGGCCCCGCCTCTAGACCTGGCTTGGTGGAGGAGCGAGTTGCTCTCTTGCGCTCTCCACCGTACATAGCCAGATGGGGCACCTTGTCATTACGCAAACATTATTTGGGAGTACCTAAATGAACGATTTCCAAATCGGTGGATCGGACGTGGAGGCAACAGGCCATGGGCGGCTCTCCTGACCTAACGCCCTTGGATTTCTTTGCATGGGGCTTTATCAAATCAAACGTCTATCAAACGAGGGTTACAGATCTGCAAGATTTACGTGCTCGTATCGTAACAGCAGTTACAAAAATAACTCCTGTCATGCTCCAAAATGTGTTCCGCAATGCTGCTGACAGATTCGAACTCGGTAGAGATACTGATGGTGCTCATGTAGAATCATATGCTTAAGTATTCATTAAATGTATGCCTTCTATTATATTGTTATTGAATTTTACCCTTTTTGCTACGTTTTCACTGAAATAGATAGGGACTTTATAAACACCCTCTATATATATATATATATATATATATATATATATATATATATATATATATATATATATAATGACGATTGATTAGGTTAAGTCGTAATATATTCGTTAGTTTTAACGTTTTATTTGATGGATTCATTTAAAAAATGTCTCCTAAAGATCCTAGTGTAGTTTATGTTCCCCAACTTTGACCTAGTGCAGTTTGTGTCCCCTTTTGCGTCAGGGGGACGTAAACTACACTTGCTCCTCTTTTAATTACAAAAGAGGTATGATTTCTCCTGAATCTTTATAAAAGAAACAAAAACATTTTTTGTTGCGTGATTCAAAGGATAAAACGAGTCTATTGCAAGAATGCTTTCGAAAATCCTTTATTGTCGCCGATTATCGTGTTTCTGAATTACTCGCGTGTAAACAATGTCTAAATTTCTCAACCAAAACAAATGGCCGATGTCTTTAATGATTAATGTTGAACGCACTACTTCCAAGTAAATTTTAACTAATCCTGAGCCATCTTTCGGATTCAACCATTTCCCTGCGTGCAAAGAATAAAAAAAAAACTTTTTTTTAACCTATTACTCGTCATGAGATGCGTACGAGGACAGTTCAGGTTCTAAACAATAAAAATTACCTAAATTATGTATTCCAGTAAAACTTTTCAACGTGTTGAAAAGTATACATAATTTTCTCATATAAGTCAACTTTCCAATATGTTTATGTTGGTGTCTCTTGAACATTTGGCGAGGCTATTTCAATTTTAAAAGCGGTGACCCTCATTAATAGAAAAATGGAGAAAACAATACCCATCTATTTTTTGAGCACAAAAATAAAATCAACACTAAAAATACTTTGTCTCTCAACAATATGCATTTGCCGCCAAAACTTAAGTATTAACATTAACATGAATTTTGTTTTAACAACGAATATGCAGTTGCTATTTTTAGTAATTTCTGGAATTTTTTTGAGTTAATTCATTACGAAAGGTTGCTATTCGAATGTATAATTATAGTATTAGAGGAATTACATTAGAGTTATTGAGAACATATCTGGCTCACAGAAGTCAAGCTGTTGGGTGCAACGGTGCCACAGCTAAAGAAAGTGTAGCTAACTGCGAAACTCCCCAAGGATCAACACTTGGTTCTCTTTTGTTCAGTTCATATATCAACAACATTCTTTATTTACTTGAGCGCTTCAGTATGCCGATGACACGGTATTAGAATATTACTGAGTAGAGCCAAATTGCATAGAATATTTTTAATCCTTTTCATCAGTGAGGCTTCATTCGTCACCTTATAATTAGCACAGTCGAAACAAAATACAGGATCTCCAATCAACCCCGCAAAGTACCTTTCCACCTGAAACTTAATAACGATATTATTGTTTGAAAGCATAAATTTTCGTCTTATGTGGATCATATCAAACTGAAACTATCATACTTTACTTGGTTGCTATTAGTTATGCAGTTGTCAACTACCTCTCTTTCTGTCTTTTCCGTTGGTTTATCTTAGTATATCGTATTGTCGTCTGAGTATAAATGCTCTCCCACTAAAATATGCTCACTTGAAGTAGGTCAAAATCAAAACATTCTAATTTTTTCACAAGAAAAAATTGATACAAAAACGCTGCAGGAATTTATCATAAATGTCGTACATTCAAGGTCAAAGACAAAGATACAATCAAACTTGAATTAAGGACCATTAAAGTGATTTATGGTAGTCGCTTAATTATAACACGAGAAAATTTAATATTTACTATCTTGTAGTTTGTTCAAGTTTAACTCGTGAAGTAGAATTTCCTCTTTCAATCTATCTTACGGTGGAACAGGCTTTCCCTTGAATTAAGAGCAATTTAACTCTTAACTCTTTAACCCTTTTAGGACTAGTCCGCAGCATATGCGGTCACTCTTGTTACCAGTACGTATAGGTTTTATTGTTATTCAAAACTAAATATTTTAGTAACTAGTCACTGAAATGATACACATTTTGGATTCCTTTCTCAACAACTAAATGACATCTATATATAAACACGTAGAAACATTTATAGAAACGAGGCATTGTAGTACAATTTATATTATTATTTCTGGTGGACCTTAAGGTACCATCCGTCATAAAGGGTTAAACCATATTATTTAAACACCATTTTTCTTTAAACAAAGTAAAAACACTAAGGTCGGGGTTTCGATTCTTGATCCAGGAATTAGAGCAATGTGCCACGTTTGTCTTGAGTACTGTGCCAGTTTGTGACCCTACTGACTAATTTTATTATCAGTTATTTAAGTTTTATTTTGAAATGCTAGTGGTGTTCGCATGGATGTCATCGAGAGAAGACTAGACACCTCTGACCTCAGTGACTTCATTTCGATTATAGGAAAAAGGTGTTACCTATTCGACGATACGGACGCTGACATTACGAATAAAATTTTTCTCATTAATTCTACATAAAATATAAATAAAATTTGGTACTTTCCTTTATCCCGGACCCCAGGATTGTCAATTGACAAGTGATTAGGTTTAGTCGTGATATTTTTCTAAAAACTAAAGAAAATATTACAACTTAACCTAACCAATCATCAATATAAGGGGTTCCAATAAACCTTAGCCCCCCCCATTTGCAGCTTACATGTTTACTTATATCGAAATAGTTTTTAGTGATTAGAAAAATATATAAAATTCTTTATTTATTGCAGGTATTAAAATTACTCTAGCTGATAAAGTGATAATATAATGGCTTCTCAATTAATTGGTGATTCGGAGAGGCAACGTGCGATAGATCGCATACGAGCAATAACATTTCGGGAAGCTCGTGATGCTGGAGCCACCTTTATAACACGTTCATGGGTTGCCAAAAAGTTGCGAAGAAGTGAGGACTTCGTCAAAAGAAATTGGAATAAAACTTTGGATGAATGTGAAATGGATACAACCAAATCTGGGCGCCCAAATTTGCCACTCTCTCAGGAAACAAAGGACATCATTGAAAGCGGTACGCGTATGCAGAAAAACAGCTGTGCTAAACTTTCTAGAGAGATCGAAGTTTGAGAGGAAAGATCGTTAGTGGTGAGATCATTCGACTGTACCGTCATAGGCAAGGTTTAAAGCCTTGGCATGAACTTCCAAAGCCAAGAAAAACTCAACTTAACATCGATGACATAATGTGGTTTGCCCATTATCTTGAAGATTGGGATGTGGATGATTTCATGCATTTAGCTGTCTCCGATGAATTTTTTGTTTACGTAACACGTCGGCCTAACTACCAAAATGATCGAGTGTGGGCCACAACACCAGATGAAATCGATGACAATGAACATTATCGCGAATTATTAAAAAGTCCAGACTCTGTTGGTGTGTTTGTTTTGTTCGCTGCAAAGAAGCTCATGTGGATGCTTGAAGCCAAATGGTCAGAGTTGGGATGGACAGTATTTTCGTGATATTATTCTATCCCAGCATGTCATTCCTTTTCTAAGAAACCCAAACAATGTTATGGATGCCGATCAGGTCACACTTCTGCACGATAAGGCCCCCTGCTTTAAGGCATTAGCCACTCAACAGTTGTTGCGGAACCATGAGATCGATTTCTTTGGAAATGAAGAATGGCCAGGAAATTCTCCTGACCTGAACGTCTGTGAACACATTGGATCAGTTATAAAGGACAAGGTTGAATGTCTCTTGTTTCAAGAACCTGCAGCAAATCGATTTTCGAAGGATACAATGACGCAACACATTGAAACTGTTTTAGCAAATTTGCGTAACGATCAAGATCTATTCACGTCACTTTTGGCAAGCTACCCAAAGCGAATTCAGGCTGTCTTGGAAGCCAATGGGGGAACACCAAGTTTTAATTGTTTCTCATTAAATGCAGGATTAAATTCTCTTTTGTAAGGTATGTTTAGTTTTACTGTACCTCTAATGGTTTAGGCCATGGGCGGGGGTGCTAAGGTTTATTGGAGCACCGTGTATATATATATATATATATATATATATATATATAAAATATATAAAATTTGGTTCTACATAATTTAGGACTGTCACAGTATTAGTTAGAATTTAGGACCGTAAAAGCGAGGATAACAGGAAAGTACCTAAAATTCTTTATTTTTTAATATTTTTAAGATACTTGACGTTTCTCTGTCATATTCGTACCAGGAAATGTTTATGTTCATGCAGTGAACATCGAACTAGTACCAGTAAGCCAATTTGTTAATGAACACTAAAACTTAAATGTTAAGAACATTGAATTAAGTTCTCAAACTAAACACGAGGAACGAAAGCAAATATTTCCCATACATTATACACGGAAGGACGATGGGGAAGCCCGGGGGGGGACGGAGTGGGAGAGGGGGTAGGAAGAGGTGCTAGTGGTCTCTTGTTTGCTTACAAAATCAGCCTCAACATCTTGTGTTTGAGTTGAAGGCTTTCTGGTTATCTTTCTGCATTATGTAAGCAACAGCGAAATTCCGAGTAGTTTAACTTTTGCAAATGTTTCTTTTATATATCTAATGACTGCCTTGAGATAACTTTAGGCTTACACACACACACACACACACACACACACACACACACACAATATACAGTGCATATACATATGTTGACAATTTTCGTACAATTATCGTATTTTATCGGTATTATACAATTCAAATTCATAAATATTGTAAATACTTCTAAATTTAAAATTTAATTACCGAGTGGCTGCATATTAAACGCTAATTCAGGATTAACAGTAGTACTTTATATATGTGACCTCGTTCAGTTTTAGATAGGAATGTGGTAATGAGTTTGATTATACTGTACAGTCTATAGAAGTCATAAACGCCTATTCAAGGATTAACAGTAGTATTTTATGTGACCGCGTTCAGTTTTAGATAGGAAAGTGGTATTCAGTTTGATTATAGTCTATAGAAGTTAACTTGTTAATTTTGCAATGTAGACCTACGGTACATTTTTTACATAAGGTTCCCTTTAAACAAGGAGACAAAGTTTCCGACATGGCATCCGTAGTTCATAGGACCAGCCGAGTGAATTAACCTTTCAAACGAGATATAAACTCGCAATAAGGGTCAGAAACGGTCATAAACTCAAATCCCCTGGCAGTCATAACTCATAAAGGCAGCCGCCAGTCGGCTGAGTTGGAGCTAAATAAACTATAAAGTCGAGATAACTTCTTAACAGTTAACTCATAAGGTTAAACTGTCCCGAATTCTTACAGTTAACACCTTTTATATTCTCACGGTATAGCTACAAATGCGAAGAAAAGCCCTAGAAGCCTATATATGGCGGTTAAAAACAGAGTACAAGGAAAACGTCTAGACTAGATCTTTCGGAGCAAGTGTAGTTTACGTCCCCCTGTGGTGCCCCTGTAGTGACGTTTTATTTGATGGATTCATTTAAAAAAATGTCTCCTAAAGATCCTAGTGTAGTTTACATTCCCCAACTTTGACCTAGTGTAGTTTGTGTCCCCTTTTGCGTCAAGGGGACGTAAACTACACTTACTCTATATTTTTATACAACAACTGACTCGAGACATTCCCTATCTTTTCTCTATTAAAAATTGGCAACCGTTTCTTAGAGCGGTCTTTGTTAGACAAAGTAGGTAACCTTCTTGTGAAAAATAGAGAGCAATGGAGTTATTAAAATCAATGATATTTTTAAGTAAATATAACTTGGAAATAAATTTGACCTGATGTTGTTGAACAGTTCCCTAAAATACACACACACACGTAAGTGGAATGATATACAATTCCGGACTAGAAAAATAGAATACTGTCTCAAATATGCTCATAACCTTGATAATACCTTAAGTAGTTAACACTTTTATGAAGAATATCAAGTATCTGTGACGTCATTGTGAAAAAGTATCTGTGACGTCATTGTGATAAAAAGAGACCTCTGTGTGCCAGCTTTGAAAAAAATTAAAATATAGCAGAAGCATTATTAACCAGTGAAAAGTTAATGCATAGCGACTAGAGATGGAACCCGGTTTTTAACCGATGATGAAAATTTTTAATCATCACCGAAACCGACGATAAGAACCGGTTTTCACATTTTTGCGCGAGTCTCCGATCACTTTCGTCCATTTTCTATGAAACAAACGTTTCCAAACGTTTAAAAACAGTAATTACGTTTTGCATCGTTTCGTATCGTTTTTTGTTTGTTTATAAGTGTAAATAATTGATGCTTCAGTCTTGAATGTTATGTAGATTGCTCAGTTAAGATTCTAAGATTTAATACTCCATCATGTCAAAGAAATCAAATGCTTGGTATCATTTCACTCGTAAGAATAAAGAAGAAGCAGAGTGTATGACATGTCACAAAGTTTTAAAGTGTTGTGGAGGTTCTACTTCAAGTTTATCATCCCACATGAAAAATATTCATGGCACAAACATCGACCAGATTAATCAGCCATTGAAGAAACAAAGAACAGTGGAAGAGTTTGTACAAAAAAAGTCCATAGAAGAGGAAATTTCTAAACTTGCGTGTGTAGATGGACTGAGTTTCCAATCAATTGCTAAAAGTGAATTCATTCAAGAAAGCCTAAGAAAGATAAAATACGACAAGCCTCATCCAACTTCCCATAATGGTGTCAGAAAAATGGTTCTTAGTTTTTATGAGAAAAAGAAACATGAATTGGTCAACTACTTCAAGAATCAGGTGAGACAAGGAATCCGCTATTCATTAACTATGGATGAGTATACATCTTTGCAAAACCAAAGATATATTAATATTAATGTTCATGATGAAAATCAACATTGGTCTCTTGGCCTCGTGAAAATAAATGGTTCTCTCGATAGCACCAAAACTAACTATTGCAATCGTTAGGAAAAGATTGGAAGACTCGGAAGCATATCGTGGGTTGCACCACCGACACTGCCTCAGTAATGGTCAAATTTGGAAAAGAAATAGTACCTGATCACCAGCAATGCATTGCACATGCTATACATCTCGCGGTTTCGGATATCTTGTATTCAAAAACTGCTGAAAATTCAGTTGAAGGGGAAAGTGATCCTACCCCTGAAGATGAAGCCATCGAAGAAGATGAACACTCTGCACATGAATTAAGCGAAGATGAGTGTGAAATTTTATGCACTGATACAATTTTTGAGTCCGACATAGATAACGTAATTGTTCTTCCAAAACTTCGAGAAGATTACTTAAAAGTAATAAATAAGGTGAAAAAAATCTGCCGCATATTTCGAAAGTCTCCTTTGAAAAATGAGAGATTGCAGGATTTTGTCAAAGATGAATTTAATGAAAAGGAAATGAAGCTTATCCTTGACTGTAGAACGAGGTGGAACAGTCTTTTGGCCATGATAAAAAGATTTTTGAAACTCAAAACTTGCATTCCAAAGGCCCTCCGAGTGATACGCTCAACAGAGACGATTTTAGATGAAGAATGGAATGCTCTAAAGAGCCTCTTTGACCCGCTTCGTCCACTGGAAATTGTTTTGAAGGGACTCTGTTCCGAAGATTCAAATTTGCTCAAAGCTGAATCTTCCATGAAGTTCATTTTGGATAAATTTGAAAGCAAAAACAATCCTTTAGCTTTTGAGCTACGTCAGCGTCTCATTGATCGCTACTCATCGAGAAGACAAAAAGAAGCTGCCGCCTTGCTGAGTTTTCTCCACAATCCCGAGATCTTGAAAAATAAATCATCAGCACCGTTCCTCTTTCCTTCAAGACAAGCACTTAAGAAGTATGCGGATCATACATTTAAGAGGCTTTTTCCAGAAGTTTGCCAGATTTCAGAAACAGACGACCAAGTCCAATCAATTGCTTCGAAACTCGAAGATTCACAATGCAGCTCAGGTCGTGAAGTAAATGATGACGATCAACTTATGAACAAGTACATGTGTGAGATGAACAAACTGAAAATGAAACCCAAGAAAGATTCTTCTGAGACGTTTGACGTAAACAATGAATTCAAATATTTTGAAGCTACTTTGAATAGAAGCGAAAATTTGGATCGAATGTACGAGGCGTTGCTTACAGTAAAAGCCACCAGCGTAGAGTCCGAGAGAGTGTTTTCAGCTGCTGGTTTATTCGTCACAAAGATTCGATGAAGAATGTCAGATCAGACACTTATGCTCTTTGTTTTCTCAAGTGTTATTTCAAAATCAAGTTCGATAATAAACTTTTTAATTCAAATGTTACACATACTTGATTGAATTAATTAAAACCTTATTCTGTTTAATATTTTGATCATTTACCTCCCTAAAAAGCATACAGAATCCCATCAGTGAAAACCAGTAAAAACCGGCTTTAAGAATATAGCGACGGTGAAAACCGGTTTTACACTTTTCGGTTATTTTCCATCCTTAATAGCGACATACCAAAATATTAGCATATTTTGTCGTGTTAAAAAAAAATAGAATAAAGTTATGTTTAGTGAGTACTGCCAATATATTAAATTTTTATCAAAGATTTTTTAATTCTGCGTCTTAGTATTTAGTTGGTCCACCCTTAGCCCTGATTACGACCTCCAATCGACGTGGCATCGAGTCGACAAGCCTCTTGCATTCTTCTGTAGTTATCGATTGCCAGGTTGTCATCAAACACCTCTTCAGTTCACGAAGTATTACTGGTTTACGCCTTTGGACCTTCCGCTTATCAATATTCCAAAGATTTTCTATCAGATTAAGATCGGGAAAATTAGTTGGCCATGATAGTACTTCAATTTCATGAGCATCAAACCACGCAGATGTTGCACGAGCCGCATGAGTTGGAACTAGGTCATGTTGAAAAATAAATGGTTTGTCTCCATACATTTGTTCTGCAGACTTCAGCATGAAGTATTCTAAGATTTCTTGATAGACCGACTATTGACAGTTCTATTTACAAATGCAACCCCACACTAACACACTCGCCGTAAATTTGACCGATCGTTTCAGGCACCTTTCATGATACATTTCAAACTTTCTTCGCCAAACGCGCGGGTCCCTGTTACCAAATGACACACACAGTTTTGATTCGTCTGCAAAACAAAACACTTTTTGCTACTCTTTTGTAGTCCGTGCAACTCTTCCTTTGCACCAGGATAGTCGTCTTCTCTTTAGCTTCGCATTTAACATCGGATTAATTTTCGGTTTTCATAACCGAAATCCCATTTCATAAAGGTGGCGTAACGTTGTTTGTTTGGAAGCTTGAGTTCCAGACTTTTCCCACATCTCTTGAAGCATTGAAGATGATGCAAATCCGTTCGTGGCTGCAATATTCTTCGATATTCTACCATGGTAGCTGCAGATTCATTCTTAGATTGGAAACTGTGGACTGGCTGCATGACACAGTATTAGCAATATCTGCCTGCTGCCGTTCAGAGTTTTTGAGCTAAAGAATCGTCCGCTTCTGTCCCTCTGTTATGTCATGTTTTCTGCCCATGTCATATAGCTAAATAACTTGATGACCTGTCAATCATCTCAAGTTACCTTTGCGCCGGTTAAAGTAGAGCCTCCTAGAAGTTACAACTATAAACAGCAATATATATTGCCAGACATTCTATACTTTTCTAACACCTGACAAGATATTCTAATATTTTGGTATGTCGCTATAGTGACTTTTCACTATTTAATGAGGTTTTTGTTATATTTTAATTTTTTTTTTCAAAACTGACACACAGGGTGTCTTTTTGCCATAATGACGTCACAGATACTCGATATTCCTCATAAAGGTCTATATCTTAACCCTTAACTGGCAAGGTGGTATGGACCCGCACCATACCACTTATGTAACTAAACCGCACCATACCAGTTAAGGGTTAAAGGTATTATCAACATCATGAGGTCATTTGAGACGGTATTCTATTTTTCTGGTTCGGAGTTGTGTGTGTATATATATATATATATATATATATATATATATATATATATACACACATACACACGAGGTCCAGTCAGTAAATTCACGGAATAACCATCACTGTATTTTTAAGGAAACAATTCTGCAAATTTATTGACTAGACCTTGGATATACAGTATATATTATAGCGTTTACGTATGTACCGTACACATGAATGCTTAAAATTTTAATGCGTTCCTTTTACACAGTATTTTAATTAGTTAATTTAATTCACTTATTAATTAGTAACGCACTCAAAGTTTACGGTAATAAGCATAAGGCGTACAATAACGTAAAAATAGGTCAGTTATCCACAAAATTTACGCTTAATTGAAGAATATCCTAAGCTTGACCTAGAACAATGTCAGTTTATAGTTTCTTGCCTTTTGGTGAACAGTTAAAAAAGAATGTCCACTTCTTCCGTTATCATAAAGTTACATGGCACATGCCCTTTTCTTTGGGGCATTATATTATTTCTATAATTATATGATTTGTTTAAAAAAACATTAAAAAAACATTAGGAAGAAATGCAAATATATCTCGCCATAAGATAAGATAATTAATATAACGAATTCTACTCTATCCAGCAGATGGCGCTGCGTTCATGGCTGCCATTTTTGAAAATGTTCGGGTTCTTAATTCGTATAAAAATAAGATTTTAAAATTTTTTGTTTTTAATTTGATTTCATATTTAGTACGAAGGTGAATTCAGGAAAAAATTGCAGCGTCTACAGATAATCAAAATGGCACTGCTTAATCCTTTCGTTTGAGGATATATTTTCTTTAAACCAAAAAGTAAAAATGTATTACTGTTGAAAACTGAATATTTTATTAACTTGTCACTTATATTACAAACATTTTGAGTTCCTTTTCCATAACTAAACAAAACCTGTATAAACACGTACAAGCATTTGTAGAAAAGTTGCAGTTTAGTACCATAATATTATTATTTCCGGTGGAACATTACAGTCTCGCCGGTAATAAAAGGGTTCATTGCTACCGGTAGGGTCGACTCGAAGTCGAGCCATGGGCATAACGAAAGATAAGGTCGTGTCCTAAATCTTCGGTTGTTTGAAATTTAATAGTTGGCCATCTTAGCTCCTCCCCCTTTCACCCCCCCCCCCCCCCCTTCGTTTCTAGTTGTCATTGGCTGGATTTCACAAATTAAAATTATATTTGCGAATGAAAGCGATAAAATAATTAACAATTCATTAATCTTCTTTTTAACTTTCGTAATTTATAGCCATTACATAAATGGACTAAGCTAAGCCTATGCATAGTACTTATAATGGCAGGAAGTATTGTTATTATGCAAATAAAACAGTGATAATGTACAGTGTGTGTGTATATATATATATATATATATATATATATATATATATATATATATATATATATATACACGAGTAAAAAGTAATTGAAAAATATGTGTGAAGTCTAAAATCAATAATGGTGGACCAACTGTTTTATAAATCCAGACTTTATACAGTAGGTCATTGCACAGTTACAGAAATAAGTTCGCCGAAAAATAATGATTTTTTTTTTTAAATTCCCAAAATTCTCTCTTCCCCAAAATAAAATCTCCAAATTACTGATTAAAAAATTTTGCGTTTTGTTTTTAAAATTTTACCAATAGAATAAAAAATTACTAATTAGTAATTATGGGGCACTTTTTTAAACTTGATTTTGTTTTACGACAAACTTTATTCCGCGATTGTTCACGAGTGAAAATGTAATCTTAAAATAGCCTGAAGTCATTACGAATCATTGTCATTTCAGGTTTGGTGATACAGCTTTCATATTGAATAAAATAAGGTTGAAACACGAAATATTAATGTTATTTTGAAATTGATATGAAAGAAGTAAGCTACACTCAAATAAGAGAGAGAGAGAGAGAGAGAGAGAGAGAGAGAGAGAGAGAGAGAGAATAAGGACTAAATTCACGCTTTTGTTCTGGGCTGAGAGACAATTTTCCATTCTTGAACAAGTGGTTGAAGAGAGACAAGTGTGAGGCCAAAGAAATCACCTTTCCTTTCAACGTTTTTTTCAATTCTTATCTTGAAACGAAAGAGTTTTCTCTTTTCTATCACGAGGTATTCGAGATTACCCATGATCTTTAGGCATAGCCGAGATATTATACCCACGTTGTGACTTAGAACTAAACCGTGGTATTATAATCTGATAGGGTATGTAGTTAATTCCGCAATCGGGATTGCAACGTAAGGAAGAGAATCTCTACAGAGAATCTCACCCTCGTGAGAGATTCTCCCACGTTGGCGATATTCTTCGTAAGACTCCGGATTCAAATCTACCTGCCTGTGGTTTACCCTGAGGTAGTTCTTCCTCGTCTATCATCTTATATGTCGACTTAGAACGCGATATAAGACATCTTACACCATACTTTTTTACATCTATTTTATGTCACATACACACATCACAAATTATAAAGTTATTCAAATTTAACCTTGGTTAACCTTGATTTTGCTTCCGCCCGAATTGTTCATTCTGACGAAGGTCAAGCTTGTCATACTCCGCCTTAGTTCTGCAGTTTAGCGTAGAACCCGAACCACGCCCCATCAGCAGCCTAGCGCCTTAACCACTAGGTTACCCAGGGTACCATTTATCTACCAATCAATTTTTTTATTGTGTGGAAGGATGAACAGCTGGGTTTCAGCTGCGCGCCGCCTGCCGTCACCTGGTCTCGATCCCGGGGGCGATAGATTCGTAGTCAACGACGCTAACCACAACACCACCGAGGTGCATTAATTTATATGACTAAAATTAAATATTTATTGAACTTTTAAAAGAGGGGTGGAAGAGATTAGGGGGCGAGGAGATACATCACTTCCGGTAACTCGAGATAACTCACAATCACAAAGTGTTGTTCCTTACATCCTTACAGTTGGAGTGTACATATTCATTACGATATATACTGTACTGTATATATACTATCCATTTATTTCAGAAGAAATAATATGAAAAGGTAGGCATACATGGTAGGTTTTCTCTAAAATTCAATTTGGGCTCCAACTCTTTCCACCAGCTTCTGGAGCCGCCCAGGAATGGCGTCCACTGACTTTAGCAGGAACTCCGGCGGGATGGAGGACATGACTTCCCGAATTCGGTCCTCCAGTTCTTCCAATGTCCTCGGTTTGGTGCGGTAGACTTCTTCCTTTACCCACCCCCAAAGAAAGAAGTCGCACGGTGTCAAGTCGGGGCTCCTGGCTGGCCATTGATGTGGACCACGACGACCCATCCAACGCCCAGGGAAGTGGGCATCCAGCCACTCACGGACAACAAGAGCGAAGTGCGGAGGGGCGCCATCTTGCATAAATATCAGATCGTCGATGTTCTCCCATGTGCTGACAACCGGCCAGACCTCGTTTCGCAACATAGCAAGGTACCGCTCAGCATTCATGGTGTTGCGCAGAAGGAACGGGCCCACAACCTGATCTGAGGTCATACCACACCACACCGTTACACTGAACCGATTCTGCCGTTTTTCAGCGGTAACCATGGGATCCTCTCCTGCCCAGTAGTGGCAATTGTGGCGGTTGACAAAGCTTCCGACGTGGAACACCGCCTCGTCGCTCCAGAGGATGTTGCGGAAGAGATGGGGCCAGTCTTCATGCCAAGCCAGCATGATTTCCCCGAACTCCATGCGAATGTCGCAGTCCTCGTCCGAGAGAGATTGGCAGTAATGCGGCTTCCACGCACGCCAGTTCAGCTCCTTCTTCAGCACAGTTCGCACTGAGTAGCTGGAGAGTCCACTTTCCCGAGCTGCCTGGCGAGTTGACTTTCGTGGACTCCGTGCGAACATTTCCTGAACTGCCTGCACCGTCTCCTGGGCCCTGGATGTCGAAGGGCGACCACATCTTCGAACATCTGCCACAGACCCCGTGGTCATGAGCTTCGAGTGGCAGTTCTTGATTGTTTTCGGGTCCACTTGGGCACGTGGTCCGTGAATGGCCCGCCACCATCTTTGAACTCGAACGACAGATTGCCAAACTTCGTACCGTGCCGCCAACTGGGCACGCTCATGCAGTGTTAAACGCTCAGCCATGTTACCCTTCAATCTGAAATGAAAAAAAAAAAATGAACGTTACAATTGTACCACTTTAGAGAACACAAAGAGAACACTTTAGAGAAAAAAGATTACCGTTACAATTGTACCACTTTAGAGAACACACCATAACAATATAACAATACAATCACAATTTATACATAATTTATATGTAATTTAAATTAGGGAGCTACTTTCCGCCCACCCTGTATATATATATATATTGAAAGTGTATTAAAAATATTAAATTAAAATTTGAAGAAAGGAGTTTATGACACACAAAACTTTGAAAAAAAAAACAGAGTTTTAATAAATAAATAAAAATAGTTTCCGTGAATCCATTTCGTTTTATATAAACTTCTTCGCATCCATACACAACTATACGATATAAGAAAGTCTCCTTCTTAGAGAAGTGTATACACGCATGTACGCCTACTTAACACCCATACAATCCCAACATTAGTACACACATACACACACACACACAAAATAAGAAAAGGCGAAGAATGAAAATGCAAAACAGACCTGTCATTTTATTGACACCGTCAAACGTACAATTTCTTCACACACACACACACACACACACACGTTCTTTGAACGTCCCCCTCCCGCCCCACTCCACAAAAAAAAAATTCGTTCATATAAACTCGTTCTCGTATATTATACGGATGTACATCTTTATAGATTTATTCGACGTACACGATGACATTATTACGTACACACGTCATTGCAAAAATCCGTCATCCTGAATAAAAATAATTTCAAGTTTGGGGTAAAAGTTTGATGATTTTTAGTAAAGAAATGAACGCTAACTTCCATTTTTCGATATGAGCCAATTACATATCGATTTTCTTCTTTATAAAATGGGGTCGAAAAGTAATAAGATAAAATAAATAAAATATGAGGTGCAAAAAGGTAATAAAATTTGTAATAAAAGCAAATATATATTAATATATATATATATATATATATACATATGGAAAATACTTGAGGGCTCTGTCCCTAACCTCAGTAATGAAATAGAAACAAACTGGAATGAGAGAAGAGGCAGATTTTGTACGGTCCCAGCTGCGGTGGGACAAGGAGCCATGAAAACGAGGATGGAAAATACCCTCAGAATACGAGGCCCAAAGCTTTTCAATGTCCTTCCAAAAGAAGTGAGGAATCTCCAGCACACCGACCTGAATAACTTCAAGAACCAGCTGGACAGATTGTTGTGCAAAGTCCCTGACCAGCCATGCGTGGCTGGCTACGAGGGCAGGAGGCGATCAGAGAGCAATTCCCTCCTTCACCAAGTCCCGCAAATGAGGCGGGATGCTGCAGAGGGGTCGACCGCAGGTCGATCCTGAACCGTCGTTCAAACTCAACAAAAGTAAAGTAAGTAATATATATATATATATATATATATTATCTTGTCGGTTTTATTTACTAATGATTTTTAATAAAAAAGTGTTTGTTTGTTTTTTGGTATTTTTAGGCGCAGAATTCAGTTTTGGCCTTTTTTAAATGGGATATTAACCAAAATTAAGGTGTGTGTGTAAACCCTGACCTAACTAAAATAGAAAGTAAATTATACCCATCTATACTCCCGTAAGTGAACACAATATCTTCCATAAAAATCATGCGATATCTTGTTTCGAAAGTATACAATAAATACCCTTTTCGGAATTAAAACCGACGCAGTAATAGACTATAACAACTATTTCAGAGAGGTTTGTTGCACTATCTTAACCTAACCTAAATTAATCTAATCTAATTTAACGTAACCTAAATTAATCTAATCTAATTTAACCTAACCTAAATTAATCTAATTTATAATATGCATGCTTTCAAACCTACAGTTTAACGTAGGTTTGAAAGGATGCATATTATGAGAAATTACAAAGTCCTCGTCCGGACTCGATCTCAACACCTCCCGATCAGCAGTTCAGCGTCTTTAACATTAGGCTACCCAGGGTACCCATTTATCTACCAACCAATTTCTATTGTGTGGAAGGATGAACGGCTGGGTTTTGCTGCGCGTCACCTGCCGTCACCGGGTTTCGAACCCGGGGTCAATAGATTCGTAGTCAGCAATGCTGACCACTACAGAGTAAAGTTTCGTGTGTGTATATATGTATATATATATATATATATATATATATATATATATATATATATGGTGTTCATAAAGCCACGCATCATAGAAACATAAGCAATGTCTATTTATTTATGTCTCCCTCAGGCCAAATATGTTGAGAAACTTTCAAAGAAGCCTGCTTTTTCGTTTACAAACATGTTTTGAGATTGGTGGAAATCATTTCGAACAAATAAATAAAACAAAATAAATGTATTTTCCTATGATTCGCGTGACTTTATGGACACCCTGTGTATATATATATATATACGCGAAACTTTACTGTACTGTTCTCCTTATAGGAAATGCAATTTCCAAAATTGTTATGAACTATGTTAATGGTAAACTACAAAACGTATCTACGGAGTCATGGAGCGATTCTGGACATAATTGGCCGTAATGAAATTGCATTTTGAGAGCATAAACTTTTGCAATACGGTTAACATTTTCTATACCATAATTACACCTGCTTCATTTCATATGTACTTAAGCAACGAATTTCACAATATTTATTATTAAACATCAACTCCAGGTTAGCTCTATTTCATTGTTGGATAGACCAAATCTACTACTAGGTTACAACTAGTTGTAGTAAAGCGAATAAATATAATATTTTATTCCAAAGAGTACATGTAATTATCTATTGGTTCATGAAAATTTTAAGTCAGTTTGAGATAAATTTCTACGTATCCACTCCTATTAAAGATAAGAGATGATGATAATGAACGGACAAAAATAACTTTTTAATGACCAATATCGTATATATCATTACGTATTAACAAGAATTTAACTTGTCATCATTCAATATTTCCTTCATTCGGTGTGTTGTGTTAGTTTTGGAAAGCCATATCTCATTTTTTTGGCAAATAAGTTGCGTTTTTTTTTTTTATATTCTACCGAGTTGAAAATTGTTAATGTGTTGAAAACAGAATTTTGAAAAATAAAGTCATTAATTGCAAAGATAATTAAATAAATCTTTTTTCAGGAGTCATTTTGAATTATTTTAAAGTCGATAATTAGAATAAATTGTCAATATGATCGGTGACTTTGAGAATTGTCAATGAATATGAGGGAATATTTATCTTTATCGCCTCGCAGTGTTAAATTCTTATACGTATATTATAATCATAATAATAATTAATTTTATATATATATATATATATATATATATATATATATATGTGGACTATAGTCTGCCAATAAACCTTTTCATTTCATTTTCATATAGTATTGCCGGGAGGGAACAGAACAGCGCCCCAGAACTAAAAATGTTGGGACAGTGCCGCTCTGGAACTAAATTTGGTCATCATATACTATATACATTAATGTTTTTATATTTTGCATTTCAGACTGTGAAGCATTTAACGTAATTGTAATCGTGTGCCTATAACCTGTAAGATTTAACACTGCAAATAGATAAAGTCAACAAATTTCTTATTTAAACTGTCGTATAAGAAAATGTGTCATCCTCAAATCACAAATTAATAACTCTCAAAATCACGGGAAGGAATTTTGTAAAATATACACCCGCATCACAGTCCTCCTTGGAACATCTTTTTTCGTGTCTCATCTACCCCATGTGCAGTCCATCATGCTCTCAAATACACACACTTCTCCCTTTATTCTTCACTACACATACATCATACATGCATCTTACACACTAAACAATCTTTTCAAAATTTAAAATAAAAATTGATTAAGAATAATATTTTTTTTTGTTCTTGGCCCCTCCTTCCTGCAAAAAAAAAAATTATATCCTTATTATGCGCCTCGGTGGTGTAGTGGTTAGCGTCGCTGACTACGAATCCATCGGCCCCGGGTTCGGCAGCCGGCGCGCAGCAAAACCCAGCTGTTCATCCTTCCACACAATAAAGAAAGTGGTTGGTAGATAAATGGGTACCCTATGTGGCCTAATGGTTAAGACGCTGGGCTGCTGATTGGGCGTGGTTCGGATTCCACGTTAAACTGTAGGTCTAAGGTGGAGTGAAAAGCTTGACCTTCGTCAGAATGAACAATTCGGGCGGAAGCTAACCAAAGGTTAAAGGTTATCTAACGAAGCCCTTCATTATAGAAGGGTATGATACCCATATGTCCATTAACAAAAATAGTATTACTTTGGGAAAATTTACAAAACACCAAAAAATATGTGTATTACATGGTTTAACTAATATATAACTATATATATATATATATATATATATATATATATATACAGGGTGTCCCATAAGTTCGGTCTCGTAGAAAACTTTATTTTGGTACTTTCCTGTTATCCCGGACCCCAGACTTTTTACCATTTGCCACACTTCAATTTTGACGGAATATTTTCGTTAAAACTAACGAAAATATCACGACTTAACCTAACCAATTATCAAGGGCGTACAGTTTACCTAACCGGCACTCAATTAACCTAATTAGTTGGTAAGGTTAGGTTAAGTCGTGATATTTTCGTTAGTTTTAACAAAAATATTCTGTCAAAATTGAAGTCTGGCAACTGGCAAAAAGTCTGAGGTCCGGGATAACAGGAAAGTACCTTTATTTTAGGTTAAATTTACAAACGTAATACTTTAGAACTAAAACAAATGTTCAAATTGATGTTTTGTTTTGGAACCTTTTTTTGTTGTTGTAGGGAGAATAACACTCAATGGTTAATATGGGAGTGAGTTAAGGCCGCCGCACACCGAAAGCCACGCTAGCCACGCCACGCACGACAGCCACGCTACGCGGTTCTCACACCAAAAGACACGTGGCTGGCAACGCCGCCAGTATCCATCCGACCTAATTTGGTAGCAATTTCCTTCCAAAAATTATCTTTTCTCTACTCTTCTTTCCTCATGTCATAAAGGTATGGGTACCGTCTGACTTCTTCAATCAGCTCTTCCACTGCAAAATTGGTGCGAAACGGGGTGGATGGAGAATGAATGAATGAGTGTGACTGATTGAACAACGGGGATGGGATAAGCTCCACCTACTACGAAGACGAACTGAGCATGCGCAGCCAAAGACACGTCTCGGAATATTGCTCAGGGAGCGAATGTGAGCCACTTGGCGGGGCTGGCTGACGTATGGTATAGCTAGCGTGGACTTCGTTGAAAATTATTAGAGCGATGCTGAGCCACGTGGCGGGCGGGCATGGCCTGGCTAGCGTGGCTTTCTGTGTGCTGCTGCCTTTACACTCCTCAGGAAAAGCGCCTTTTCGTCACCAGTGTAACTTACTTTCAACGAAAAAAAGGTCCCAAAACAAGACATCAATTTGAACATTTGTTTTAGTTCTAATGTATTACTTTTGTACATTTGGTACTTGTAGGTTATCTCCCCCCCCCCTCCCCCCCACCAATTTTGACAGAATATTTTCGTTAAAACTAACTAAAATATCACGACTTAACCTAACCAATTATCAAGGGCGTACAGTTGATCTATTATTAATTAAATCAGAGCTGGGCACTTGCGGCATATTGCGGTACTGCGGTACTGCTGCACTACCAAACCGGTACCAAACCGGTACGCGGAAATTTGAATGCGGTAGCGGTACTGCGGTACTTTCAGCGATCCTTTGCGGTACTGCGTTATGGGGCCCGGGGTGGTAGTGCGGTGGTACCGCAAGTACCGCAGTACCGCAAAATATGCCGCAAATGCCCAGCTCTGTATAATAATTATAACATTGTTTGTTTCTGGAATAGTATTTACTATTTACTAATAGATCAACTGTACGCCTTGATAATTGGTTAGGTTAAGTCGTGATATTTTCGTTAGTTTTAACGAAAATATTCTGTCAAAATTGGGGGGGGGGGGGGGGGGGGTAACCTACAAGTATTAAATAAATTTTCCTGTGAGACCGGACTTATGGGACACCCTATAATATATATATATATGATACTTACGTATTAACGGGGTCCACCACATATTGATGATTGGTTAGGTTAAGTTGTAATATTTTCGTTAGTTGAAAATTTATAATACATCATATTTTTTAAAATATTTTTTATACAATTTTCTGAAAAAAAAAAAAAAATTTAGGCTTATTCATGATGAAAATTTGGGATTAAAAATTTTTGGCCTCCAGAAACAAATGTTTCTAATGTGTAACATGTATTAATCATTGTAAATATTTGAAATATAAATCATTGTAAATATTTTTAAAAATATTGCTATTTATAAAATATGATAGGTTAGAAATTTTCAACTAACGAAAATATTACAACTTAACCTAACCAATCATCAATATGTAGTGGCCTCCCGTTAATACGTAAGTACCATATATATATATATATATATATATACACATTTCAACGGCAAAGAACACGCAGTATAATTAACGTAAAGAACGACGCTTGTATAGGAGAACATTCCGCGCAAGATGAGGAGGGAGAACGAACAAATGAAAAAATGAGGTAACCACCCTGGAATCGAACCCGGGATCTTCCGATTGCCGGTCAGATGCTAACCACTACACCATGGTCCTCACTCGACCAGAAGTCGTAATTCTCCTACATACGCGCAGAAACAATACCCCGAGGGGGGCACCTCCGGCATGCCGCACATATATATATATGCATTTCAACTGCAAAGAACACGCAATATAATTAACGTAATTCATGGTACGAAAACGTCTGTCTGTAGCTCCACTTAACTTCGACATTACTGTATTATTTCTAATTAATTGTATATATTTCTATCCTTAGTATGTGAACTATCATTGTATTATTAATATTTGTCATATGGACTATAGTCTGCCAATAAACCTTTTCATTTTCATGTAGGGCCTATATATAAAATTTATTTATGCATTTGCAAATTTTTTGAAATAAACTAAGCTACTTTGAAATTAGTGGTATATCACTTAACCTAAATAAGGAAAAATTGTAATTTCCACAAATCTCAATTAATGGAGAAATGATTTTTACCGCTTTTCTTCAATACTTTCTTATTATTTTTACCGCTTTTCTTCAATACTTTCTTATTATTTTACCGCTTTTCCTCAATACTTTCTTATTATTTTTACCGCTTTTCTTCAATACTTTCTTATTATTTTTACCGCTTTTCTTCAATACTTTCTTATTATTTTACCGCTTTTCTTCAATACTTTCTTATTATTTTACCGCTTTTCTTCAATACTTTCGTATTATTTTACCGCTTTTCTTCAATACTTTCTTATTATTTTACCGCTTTTCTTCAATACTTTCTTATTATTTTACCGCTTTTCTTCAATACTTTCTTATTATTTTACCGCTTTTCTTCAATACTTTCTTATTATTTTACCGCTTTTCTTCAACACTTTCTTATTATTTTACCGCTTTTCTTTAATACTCTTATTATTTTACCGCTTTTCTTCAATACTTTCTTATTATTTTTACCGCTTTTCTTCAGTACTTTCTTATTAAAACTCTATACATGGCACTACTTGCTAATTATGTTAGGAGTGAAACCTATATTATTACACAGCTGTTTTTTGCCATTTTTAACCGATTAATCGTTCATGCCCCCCTTAAAAACGATAAAAGCCGTTTACATATTAATTAGCAATAATCGGTGTTTGAAAATTTTCAAAATGTTGTCACTGAATAACGATTATAATACTTCGATACATTTTCAAACCCGATTATTGCCGATTTACGTAAACTGGTACAATCGTTTTTAAGCGGGGCACGAATGATTCAGCGGTGAAAAGCGTCAACAAATGGTGTGTGATACGGCTTAACAATATACCAGTTTAACGAACACCCTGAAACGAACTTTCGACCATCGAAGAAATGTTAAGAAAAGAAAGAAGCTTAAAATCTTTATATCGAAAAATCCTTTGAAATAAAGATCTTGTTCTGTTTTTCTTGTTTAGCGACTTTCTATTCTATAGTTGGCTTTGAAAGCAAAGGTTAACTTAGGTTTTAATGATTGGGTTAGGTTAAGTTCTTTTCTTTAGTTGTCTTTGAAAGTGGAGATTCAAAATTTGAGACAATCTGATCCATCCGTCAAAATAGTTTGCTTCGAAAAATGTATCAGCGCCAAAAGGAAACTAAACAATGGTTAATTTCTCATAAAACATTTAAATAGTTTATACCTTACATTTTATACCTTACAGTTGCATACCTTACACTTTATACCTTACAGTTGCATACCTTACACTTTATACCTTACAGTCTTTACAGTTGTATTATTTAGCATCGCAAAGTAGTCGCGATGGATAGAACTGCAGCTTACTACTTAGTGTTATCCGGTGTTGTAAAGGAGACCTTCCCTTGTGTAGGAAGGAGTTAGGCTAAGTTATGTACAGTAAAGTCTGGTTCGATTAAGTTAAACTCAAATAAATAATCTTCTTCGATAAGATTAATGAACTTCTTTTTAGTTTAAAGAATGGAAATTTCAACTTTGTCAACAGAACAATTTTATCAACATTTATCAACACGTCAAACTTTCAATCCTCCCTCCCTATTCATGTAGTTAGGTGAACTTAGATTACGTTGGGGTTAGGTTAGCCAAACTTAAATTAAAACAAACGCAAATATATATATATATATATATAGAGGCGGGGCCACCAGCTTGACCTCCGTGTGAAGAGAGACCAACGCACGAAACATAAGGTAAGGTAAGGTGTATATATGGTTGTCGAAATCGACCGTTGCCCATTTCTTTTTAGTAATTTTTGCAACTCCCTGTATGTAATGGTTGCAAAGTTGCAAGATCTACCGAATTAACCAGTCTGATCGACAAAACATTTTCTCGAATATAAAATTTCTCGACAAAGATTCTTGCACCTGAACAACCAGTAACGACGAAACATAAAACGGCCCTAACCTAACCTAACTTTAGCGAACCTAACCTAATCTAGCCTAGTCAAACTTAACCTGATTTTACCTAACGTAACCTACCTAAACAAACCTAATCTAACATAACCTATTGTAGGCGAAATTAACCTAAATTAATTTGAATTAACATTATTTTCAAAAACCAAAAAAAGGGTACTTTTCCGTTATACCCCGGCAATTTCTTCTTTCCCGGTTAGGTCAACTGTACGCCCTTGACAATTGGTTAGGTTAAATCGTGATATTTTCGTTAAAATATTCGTTAGTTTTTTAACGAAAATATCACGACTTAACCTGACCAATTGTCAAGGACGTACAGTTGACCTAACCGGGAAAGAAATTGCCGGGGTATAACGGAAAAGTATCATAAAAAAGTAACAAAAATTTTATACAGAAAACAAAAAAGATAAAATTTTATCGCGTGTTTCGAAGATTTTTCTTATCTACGTTTTGGTTTATCAGCGTAAGTCTTCATCCAGTACTTTACTGATTTTGTTCCGACTAACGCCAGACGCTTTTATTCAGTCTCGGGAAGACCTCTAGGCGCTAAAGGGTTAATGATATTTTAATTTTAAGTTATTAATTATTAGTTTATTTCTAACATGTACGGTCTCGCAAAAAAGTTCGTCTAAATACAAAAACAAAAAAAATATATATATATTCTAAAAAAAACACAAAAAATTACTAAATGGGTTTTGTTTTGAGGTTTTCTTACTGTCACACAAAAATATAGGTAAATATCAAGAGCAAAATAGAATATTATACCAATTAGTAACTTCTTATGCTTTTTAGAAATTTCGTATACAATTTGTTTACATAGTTTTATATAAGTTTAGTTTAGGTGTCAAAAGGAACTCAAAATGTGTATAATGTAAGTTACAAGTTGCTAAAAAATAGGTACTTACGTATTATCGGGACTACCAAACTGTTTATTATGTATTTTTGCTCTCGTCATTTTCGTTTAAACTAACGAAAATATCACAACTTAACCTAACCAATCATCAAGGGCGTACAGTTGACCTAACCGGGCATTCAATTAACCTAACCGGGCATTCAGTTGACCTAACCGGAGTCCCGATAATACGTAAGTACCAAAAAAGATTTTGGTTTGGAATAAAAAAAATTTTATATATTTTTTTGGTTTAAGGAAAAAATATGCATGAACCAATAAAGTAAACTTAGGTTAGATTAGTTTAACTTAAGTTAGGTTAAAAATGAGAGTAGGAACGAAATATCTCGTGGATAAAATCAGTACGAAGAGTGTTTAAATGTTAATTCCAAATACAGGTTACCATAACAACAAATTCAAAAAAAATTGTCTCCAGCGAAAATTTGATTTGCAGAATTCAGAAAAATGGATTTAGTTTTGGGGGGGTTCCTCCAAAAGTCGTAACTATCTTCCCGTAACGATAATTCTTTTTTTTTTTTAATCATTTTAGAATTTTCAGTTAATGTTTTTTTTTTATTTTAATAAATTTTCTTGTTTTAGTCATATATATATAATATATATATATATATATATATATATATATCATTCATTGATTATGCAGATTATTTCGAAAGGGTATTTTCAGTTCTGTTGCGCGTAAAAACATTTTCCGGTCGTGTTTTTCTCTCTCTCTTTTTGTCTTCAGATTAAAAGTGACATTTTTACAACGACAGTAAATAAAACGTGATAAAAATTAAAATAAATAAATAAAATAAATTTAATTCCGATTAATCGCTAAATAAATCCGTCCGATTAAATGACAAATTCGGTAATCGCCAATTACTTCACTTCTTCAATTAACATTCGTCGATTTCTCCATATCAGAGTTTCCCGACCGGGGTGCCGCCGGAAGTGCCTCCTATTATAAGGGTGCCGCCAAATTTCAGAAAATGCCAAAAACTAAGTAATTGAAATGGAATGAAATGAAACATTATCGATTTAGTGCCGTTTCAAGGAAACATTTTTTTTTTTTTTTTGTTTCTGCCATATAAAAGGAAGTGGTAACCGAATGTTGAATATTGGGAGGCGAAAATGCTCGTTACATCAACCAATATGCATGGTTAACCATTTATTAATCATTAAGAATGGTGAGATAATGCGTGAGGTAATTCAACTAACCATGTTTATTTTGCTAGCAAAAAAAAAATAACACTTCAATGGTTAATGTATTCATATAGCGAGGTTGGATCATTCATTCGGATTGATTGGCAAATACGTAACTTTGTATTTAGTTGGTGTTGTTGGTGTTGTTGTTGTTGTTGGTGTTGTTGTTGTTGTTATTGTTTGCTACCCTATGTAGAATCCTGGCTTAAAAAGTAATTAAAATTTGTACGTTTTCAGGCATTGTAGTTTAATTTTACATAATGGGACCTATCCCTGTACCGTTTCCCTATAAGCGAAGTTCATGAAGACATTGAGGTTAAGTGTTCGAACTCCTATGATGCAGGTTAATAATAATCCAGGAATTAGTGTAATGGGCAGCGTTCGTCCGGCGTGAGCGCTGTGCCGGTTTCTAATTATCATGAATAATTGGTATCATCATCTTTAGTCAATTGTTTAAGTAATTATAACGTGAGTTTGTGGAATGAACTCAGTTGTTGTATTCAATAGACTAAATTTTACAACTGTAGTGCCACCTGGCACCGCGTTTCAACTGCTTCTCTTATACGAAGTATAAATTAGGCACAAGTATAATATATATATAATATATATATATATTATATATATATATATATATATATATAGCCTCTACGCGAGTGTGTTTATGACCCAATTACTTTATTAATTAATAATTAATTGGTATGTAAATAAATTATTATTAATCAGTGGACTGATTAATCCAGTCATTGTAAAAAGTTAATTGATTAAAAAAAATAATCGATCGACAGCCATAATATAATAGATATAAAGCGAAAAAAAAGGAAATCCAAATTGATTTAAAAAGAATCATTCAAAATCGTTACACCCCCGATTAAAATCACTTTAGATCGCTAACAAGTTTTTTGCTTAAGTTCTTATAAAGAATCTCGGTGTTCGTTTATATTTTTAATGACTTCAATCAACGTTCGAAATTTTGCACATATTTGAATTCACAATGAAACCATACGAACGCTATTTAATTCGTAAACTGTATAAAATGTTTTGAATAAAAGATGATACGTTTAAAGATGATAACGATGATAAGATGATAAGATTAAGTATTCGGATAATTATATAAATTCGTACAGATATTTGACTCGTATTAATAGTAAATTTAATAAGATTATAGTTAAAACAATTATTCTATATACTTTAAAGTGATCACGAAATGATACCGAATTTTCGTGTATTGTCGCAACATTACAGAGATCACCAATTCTAATCTTAGCCGTTATCGGAGCTTTATGACTCTTTACCGACACCCGTACCTCAGCGGATAACGCTGTTTCCCTATAAACGAAGATATTAACGCCCGGGGTTCGAGTTCAGGTGGTGCTGGTAATACTAATAATAATGCACGAGTTAATACAATGGGCCCCGTTCGTCTGGCCTGAGCGCGGTGCTAGTTTCTGGACTCACTGAATAACTCTTTATCGCTGAATAACCCTTTGTCGCTCGGCGACATAGGATTTACTGATTTTGTTCCGGTTAACGCTAAACAATTTTATTCAATTTCGGAGAAGTCCCTGGGTATTGAAGGGGTATTATTAATTTATTTTCAAATAAGCTAACTGTATTAAGAGGGATTTCGCCCCCATTCATACCTTTCTAGGGCATAGAAAATCCAGTATGCCATCTAATAGGGGCTGTGAAGGGCAAGTAGTGGTTACCTCTACATTTCATCACTAATGGACGCTGTTAAGTTATTTAGACCACATTAACATTTGAGCGCTGTTGAAATTAACCCCAAAATAAAGTTTAACTTTATATTCTATAAATAAATGTTTAATTTTGTATAAACTCTCTAATTCGTGTTAGAAGTACACAGACTCTTCTTCCCCAACAAACATTTCAAGTTAAAAAAAATGTTAATCCATTTCAGTTGTACACACACACACACACACACACACACACACATATATATATATATATATATATATATATATATATATACCATATCATAGCAATAAAATACATGACTTAGTCCTATGACGACGAATGTTCGCGATAGTCAAAATATTGGTCGGTGTTAGCGAGATCGAACTTGCATCCCCAATGGCTATACGACATTAACCAAAAAAAATAAAAAATTTAGTTGGAATGAAAGTCAAAATTTGAAAAAAAAATTATTATTATTATTATTATTATATTATTATTATTATTATTTTAGGGAAGACACTCATGATTGAATAGAGTTTAATTATAAAATGAAAATAAATACAATGAAAATTATATGTAAAATTTATGCCCTATATAATTTTTGGTCTTAATTCTTCTTTCAGAGTTTTCCAAAGATAAATCATTGTTTACAGAATTTGAGAAAGGCCCTTAATTGACTCGTCAATTATTTAAAACTCAATTTTCAGCTTTATATCGAATTGTAGTTAAAATTCTAGTTTACGGATCAGTCTTTTTAAGACAGTAAAATTAAAGTTTACTGTTCAACCCTTCAACGTCGACAGTTTTTGTAGGGTTAAATTTGAACAAAATTTAGATGAAAATTTTCCATAAACGGAGCATCAACCATGCGTGTCTAGCCGGAATCGCAAAAGCGCTGGGACTGATTTCCGTTGATCTGTAAGGCAACTAAATGCGACACTGCGTGTCTTTAGATGTTCCGCAATACATCCATCTACGGAAATGAGCATCTAAATGTTGTTCGTGATGTTTTGGTACGATTTTTCTATGGTGTGAGGATTGTTGCAGTAAAATTTTACTTCCAAATTTGACCCCAAGAAAAAAATCGTGTGGCGAGAAATCAACAGATCCTTTGAAAGATCCGGTCACGAAAGAAGAATTGAATATGGACCGAAATTTTTATTTTTTTATTTTTTTAGTATATCTTTATTAATTAATTTATTTTTTTTGTTTATTATTAAACTAAAACTAAACTAATATTTAAATAATTCACAAATAATTTTTCTCTCTGTTTAATAAATAAATAAATAAATAAATATATATACCGTATATATATATATATATATATATATTTTGGGGGGGGGGGAGGTTTGTCTTGTTTAATTTAAACCAGAAAGAAATTGCTTCAATTACGGGTAAATTATGGTTATTTGCGAATTACTTATGTTCATATTTATCGCATTATCACATTTATTTTAGTTAATTTTCCTGGAATTTGAGTTGCTTTTATAAACGTATTTTTATTTAGCCTTAACTTAACTAACATATATTCAATTATGTGCATTATACACTTACAAACAAATATATAAATCTGTATACTATTACCGGAACCATTACGTATAGCCGGAGCCATTGCCGTATAGCTGAAGCCGTATAACTCAGTGAGTAACACCGTTTTGCTGTAAGCGAAGCCAAGACAATGAGATCGGGGGGGGGGGGGGGGGGGGGGTTCGAATCCCGATGGTGCTGGTAATAATAATCCGAGAGTTAACGCAATGGGCCGCATTAGTTAACTTGAAAGCTGTGCCAGTTTCTGGCGCTCCAATACTGACTATTACAGAGCATTCTTGTTGTAGCTGTGCCACGGGGAATTACGGTGTTTGACAAATTTCACCATTTGCATTTTTACTCCACATTAACGTCTTATTAAATTAATTATTTTTAATGAAAAAATTTTATATTTTGTATTTAAAAAATTTACATTCAAAAGCATATAAAAATTACGTTCTTCCGAATTTAAAATAACTCATTTTAACTTTTTCAAATTTTTATTTTGGTTGAAAAACTATTAACAAAGAAACTTATTCCTATTAAAATAATAAATACGTAATATTGTATTAAAAATAAGATACAATTTTTTAAAAGATAAAATTTATATTTATATTAAAAAAAAACTATTTCTTAAAATAAGTTATCTTCATTCAAAAATAACGACATTTTGCATCGCAAAAACTAAAAAAAATATCATATGACTTTAAACAAATTTAAATAGTTCTTCTTATTCCCCCTCCCCCCCTCTCCTTCTCCCCCCCCCCCCATAAAAAAAGCCCCTTTGTGGGTCATGCTTTACTCTGTGATGTATGACATTTTGCACACTGTCTTCCTGTTAGTGGCATTGTGTAAATTTGAATGTCGACCAAATAATTCTTATTGTTGAAAAGAAAGGGAATATGGCGATCTACTGTATTTTCTATCGCAAAATACGATCCTTTTTCCATCAATCATTCGACAAATTTAGAACATCAAGAAAAATAATTCTTGTGTAGATGTTCTGCGACACTCTTCGACAGCAGCATGCATGATTGATGCCTACGAAACAACGAGAACCAGTTACAGTACCTCCATTGCAATTCACATTAATCATGCATGAACAATTTCGCCATAATAAATTCATTAGACAAAAACATGCGGCCAGTTATATTATATATATAATATATATATATATATAATATATATATATATATATTATTACTGTCACGGTATATTATTCCCGGTATATTTATATATTTATTAAGGGTTCTACATTTATGTATAATTGTAAATATATTTTATTTTAATAATATATATATATATATATATATATATATTATCGTTTATATTTTATTTTTTATTAATTTTATCATCTACATTTTATTATGTATGTATATTCTGGCCGGTTTCGTCTCTTGAAAGACTTTCAGAAGGTCTTGTAACGCACGTAAGTGCTCGGAATCATTTTTTTTCCATGCAAGTTACACATATACAGTATATATTATATATATATATATATATATATATATATATATATATATATATATATATATATTATGCAGATATATATTATATACACACACACCACATTTTGCACTTAAAATTATACACTACAAAAATCCAACATTAATTTTAATTTTGAAAACGCCCTTTTTTATTATAAAAAAACGTTTGTGGAGCAGCTATTAAATATATGGTAATCATACTTAAAAATAAAAATAGATTAATTCCGTACAAGTCAAAAGACTGTTAAAAAAAACCTTTTATAATCCAGGCGCAAATCCATATATTGAAGTGAAAGATTAATAGATCTGGGAATATAATTTCATTGCGAAAGCTCCGTGCTTATATCCTTCAATTTTTCAATTATGGCAATGAGTTATATTATATATATATATATAAATTCAGAATCTAAAAAATAAATTTGAGCACTGTGCCCGGAATATATCTTACATACTAACTACAGAATTCCATTTGCTTCAATAAGTTCAGATTCCCAATTTTAATCATTTTAACACGTGTTTGTGTCAAGCTAAAATGATTTATTAAAAAAAGTGGACCCCCCTCTGCCTCAAATTTGAATATTAAATTAACATTTTTAACTTGTAATGAGTCGCTAAATGTCAAAAACTTTGGGATGTTGATATTATGGTTAAATTCCAGCGATAGTCTTGCTGGAGATTAGCTGATCTGCTTCAGGAGATATAGTTTTTATCGCTTAAATAAAGGGTAATGCATACATATATTATCATATTACTGTAAACATATATATATATATATATATATATATATGCTGCCAACCCACAAGGAAAAAGAAAAACGATTCCAAGGCCTTTCAGAGCTACACCTCGTTATTCCCTGACAAGGTGTAGCTCTGAATACACGCAAGGCCTTGGAATCGTTTTTCTTTTTCCTTGTGGAGAGCATCATTCATTCATTTCACGTGTTTAATTGTGAAATTCATCCCATATATATATATATTATGAAACTTTACAAACAATATTTAATATATAATTTTGACCTTCGTGAAATGAGGCATCATCGCACGGAACGGAACATTAACTTAGGATTTGTCCTACATAATCTATCTAAAGTAATGCTAATATGCAAACGTCAATTTTGTTATGTAGTAAACTTACCGAGTGTAGTTCTGAAAAGCAAAATAGATAGAATCATCCACGAAATTAGACTGGGCCAGAATTCCTTGGTGCAGGGATTGACCCATCTAAACCACGTGGCAAAGTCCGCACCATTTTCGCGCCAAATTGAAGACATATTTTCCCGCCAAAAGAAAAATAAATTGTTCTCTTTATCTTCTTATAAAACCGTTTGGAATGTTAGCGTTTTCTGTATTAATATTTATTTTTTCCTTAGTACAGCGGCTATATATTTATATATATTTATATATATGTATATGTGTATATATACATACGCGCTTTGCTATATGAATTGTTTGACGTTCTGACACTATTTTTAGATTTTAAATTGTTAATTTAACAATATTATTTGTTAATGTTTTTCTGGGTTAAATTTACACTCATTTTTACTGATATTTTGTCGTTTTTTTTCATTCATTCGCATTTGGGGTAACTCTGTGGCGCAGTCGGTTAGTATTTTTAGGTACTTCATTTTTAAAATTCATTTCAGTTGAAATAAGTTAACCTATTAGTTAATTAATGTCTGCTAGTTAACATAGTTTATTTTAACAACTAAAATATATATATATAATATATATATATAATATATATATATATATATATATATATTTTTTTTAAATAAATATAAAATTTTCATTATTGGCTACCTATAATAATAGTTGTGTAATACCGCTATATATATATATATATATATATATATATATATATATTCGGAATGTACACATGTAATTAATGTACACAAATTATGATATAAAAGTATTTTTACTGCGTAACTTATAATTTAAAATTTAATATAATTTGTCGGACTTTCATCAAAAGTGATGAAACGAATTATATTAATATAGTAAAAAAAATGTTAATATTAGGGACAGCGTAAATGACCACTTACTTACGAAATTATAATAAATTCGTAAGTGTGACTTACTAAATTTTGTTTCAAAGATCAAATTGAGCTTTCAAGAATTTTGCAGCATTATTTCAACTTAAAAAAAATTATGGAAGAAAATATGTAACAGCTGCCACCATTTTTGGAAATTTTTTAAAAGGAAAAAATTATAAAGTAACTTGAAAAAACTGCTATTGTCAGCTCAGTGATATTTCAGAGTTCTTTGCTTTAACAAAGTACTAAAAATTATTTACGAAATACGTGTAAAAAATTATAAATTGACCAGCGTGATGATCCTTCATAATACGTAAAAAAAAAAAAAAAAAAAAGTAGCACGGGGAAATGGAACCACGACACGAGGTGAGTTAAAGTCGCTACGGATACAACAACGAAGCGGAAGCCAATGGGAAGTCACGACAATCCTCCTACTCACGTCTGCCCGGCACAAAGCGCCAGGCGACACTGAATTGCAAAGGTTGATGCTGTGGAATATAAGAAGCAAGAAAGCTTTGTCTACATCAGCTTTGGAGAAAGAGTGGCTCATATGAGGAATTGAGTGAGGATTAACCGGGATTAACCGGGATTTAAAAGCTAAGTAGGAACTGAAAAGCGGAAATGTGATTAACAACAAACCTTTTTTTCCCCTATCAAGGACCGATATTACCTCAAAAGAAAAGATTACAAATATTGATAAGAGGACAGTTTCAGATAAAAAAAATAAGATTAAGAAAGACACTTTATTATTTGCAAAGAAATATTACGAAAGAGATATTACAAAATAAAATTAATAAAAGTATATTAAACTACGATAATTCTTTATTAAGAGAGAATACACTATTAAAAGTGACAAATCGCATAGCATAGAAGTTTGTAAATAGCATGAAAGTGTGTAAATTATATCTAGAAATTATAAGTAATAAGTAATATTTAATACGTAATATGTAAAATGAAATCATTGAATAATAAGATAGGAATATTATCCCCGCATATCACCTTCGTATAATTAACTAACCTGACTAATTGGGTGAGGACCTTCTAGCGTCCCTAACACCAGGATTATTGGCCCCCGCGACCCTCCAAACCCACTTCTCTTAATTAATTAGCATATGAATTTGTAAATATATTGTTTAAATATAAATTATTGAAATCAGTTTATGGCGTTCCCAAAACAAACACAAATTTAGTTATTAATTACGTTTGAAATAAAGAGAAGCGATGGCCTCAGATCATTCCTACATATAATATATAATATATATATATATATATATATATATATATATATATATATATATATATATATATATATATATATAGGATCACCTGAAGACTAGAGCCCCCATGTATTATTGTTTTTTGCTTTACAGTACCAAATATAATAATAAATTATTAAATTGAATGCCCGGTTATGTCAATTGTACGCCCTTGACGATTGGTTAGGTTAAGTCGTGATATTTTCGTTAGTTCTGACGAAAATATCACAGTGGGAACTTTAGTCTTCAGGTGATCATATATATAATATATATATATATAAGCAAACAACCACAGGGAAAAGGAAAAGAAAACACGAAATCCGAGTGCTTTCGTGATATATTCACATCATTTTAACATAATAAAATGGAAATATATACGAAATGTCACTTATTTTTTGACTGAGTAATCAGACAAGATATTGCTTATATATATTCCGCTAAACCCTTCAAACTCCAAATTAAAAAAAGAATAAACATTAGATTTTATTTATTAAAAATGTATTCATAAAATTTATTAGCAAAATAAAGTTTTATATTTTGTTGTTGTTTTTTTTTTTACGATTTACGAAACATATTTATTATTCGTAGTTATGTCATAAAAATATTTCGAAAATTATTTTCAAGCGCTGTGCCCACCTAAATGGAGAATGAAAAGTGGTTCTTAGATATTGTATGTACAGAGGGTCGATAAAAGTAAATAGACTCCATGATGCTTGTTCTCAAGGACAAATGGCACAGCTCATCAGTGGCATGCCAGAACGTGTGTCCCCTATATATAATGTAAAGGGGAAATCAACACCGTTCTAATTATATTCATTGATTAATTAATTATTGTAATTAATTATCGAGTTTTATTATCGAGTCAAAATGTATGGAAAGGCTGAAGGTGTCTATTTATTTTAGACACCCCTCTGTAATGTCTGTTTGTATGTATGTGCAGGTACAGTGATTATCCCTAAATAAATAAATATTTGTAATTTTATAGCTGAGCAACTTCGTGCTAGGAGAAAGGAGATCGGACCTAACATTCTTCTTGAGGGATATTGTCTAATAAAGAGAGAAAATCCCTTGTTTGTTTAGGGAAAAACGCTTTCACAAAAGCGAAAGAGGCCTATCTCACTTATTCCAAAAATGTTCTCCTGTTTATGGTTCCGCAGTAGCCCTAACTTGATAATCAATAATTTTAGGCTTAGTTAGGCTTATTCTTGGGGCTCCTAACACGATATAAGGAGGAACGGTGTATAGGCAAAGGTATTATTGCCTTCCTATATAATGAAGTGACGCTTTATTTGTTCTAGGTGAAAACAGAGAAAAGGCCTTTCCAGCTGTTATTTATTGTTCGGCTTCGACTTATTATTCAGTTAAAGAGTTCGTACACACACACACACACACACACATATATATATATATATATACCTTTGGGTAACCTTTGGTTAGCTTCCGGCAGAATTGTTCATTCTGAGGAAGGTCAAGCTTTTCACTCCACTTTAGACATATAGTTTAACGTGGAATCCGAACTACGCTCCACCAGCAGCCCAATGTCTTAACCACTAGGCCACCCAGGGTACCCATTTATCTACTAACCACTTTCTTTATTATGTGGAAGGATGAACAGCTGGGTTTTGCTGCGCGCTGGCTGCCGTCGCTGGGTCTCGATCCCGGGACCGATGGATTCGTAGTCAGCGACGCTAACCACTATACCACCGAGACGCATATATATATATATATATATATATATGTACAGTGTCGGTCATAAGTTCGGCAGCTTTTACACGTTTAGTATTATCGTAACTGAGAACTAAATAGCGTATATTTTTTTGTAAACAAGAACTTTATAAGTGACAGGCAAAATAAGTTGTCACAAGTTGTTACGAGTTGTCACGAGCTTCATGGACTTATTTATAGGCTACTTCTCAAGGTATTCCTCCGCAAGTCATGTATGAATGAACCAATGAGCATTTCGGTGATATTTTAATAACCTAACTTAACCTAACCTAACCTAATCTCACCTGTCATCTCCCCCCCCCCACCCCACACAAAAAAAAGAGAAAACTTGCGATGGACTGTTACGTCGACAGAATGTCGTTATTACCCATATAACTTGTGTCCTGTCATATTTAGGATGGATTCCATTTAAATGTTTGTTGAATCATGGATATATATATATATATATATATTCTCTGTCGATTTCATGAAAAACGCAAACTGAAATGGTCACGTAACTGTCATTTCATCCTTTGCCGATTTCATGAAAAACGCACGCCAAAATTGCATATTTTATGAAAAATGTATTACTTTTGTCATGAAATTGGCAAAAGCTCTGCGCATTTCAGGAAAAACGCAAAATATTGCGTTTTTCGTGAAATGCGCAGTTTCACCAATCACGCGTAACACACACACACACACACATTTTTTTTTTTTTTTTTTTTTTTTTTAGTTCAGGAAGAAACCGATTCGCCTCTATTTAAAGGGCATATCTCAGCGGAAAAACAAGAAAAAGTGAGAGGAAAGACAGAGGAAAAAGAAAGGGTGGAGGGGACAGTCGAAGTGGAAAAAGACCAAGGATGACAAGGACTGCAGGGTCGAGCCCCATCATCCTTGGGTGCTAGGGCCGGGAGGGCGCACGTGAAACCTCCAGGAACAAGCACGTACAAACGAGCACAAAGAGCACTCAAGAGCACGAGCTTAGAACCCCCTTGCGGGGACACACACACACACACATATATATATATATATATATATATATATATATGATGAATTTCACACTTAATTAAACACGTGAAATAAATGAATGATGCAAACCCACAAAAAAAAGAAGAAATTATTCCAAGGCCTTTCGTGTATTCCCTGACGAGCTGTATTGTTGAATACAGGAAAAATCTTGAAATTTTTTTCTTCCTTTTGGGTTTGCATGATATATATATATATATATATATATATATATATATATATATATATATATATATATATATATATATAAGCACACCGGACAAAAAATTAGTCACCCTAATAGCACCGATAGTAGGAAGTTCAAGGTCACACAGAGGGCGCTGATGTAGCATTGGTAAGTGACAAGTAGCGGTGACGTAGCACACAGGATCAGATCTGTTTCGTGAGGTGGTGAAGAACAAAGTGTGTGTTGGATATAGTCTGCAAAATGGGTCGTGAGGCAAACGTTACTCAGTGGCAAAAAGGAGCCATCGTGTTTGGCAGAGCCCACGGACACAAAATGTCTGAAGTAGCCCAATTTATTGGTGTGTCAACGCGTACTGTCCAGCGAGTTTACAAAGAGTGGTGTAGTTCGCAATCAACTGACAATCGACGGCGTAACTGTGGCCGGAAAACAATTCTCGACAATAGGGGCCGCCGCCATGTTTCTCGTCTAGTAACTGCAAATCGTTTTCAAACCAGAGAACAATTGCTCCAAGAAACCAATGAGGTTCTCCAGCGACCAATTTCCGAACGGACATTGCGACGAGAACTGCATGCGATGGACATCTGGAGCAGGGTACCACGGAAGAGGCCGCTGTTAACAGCAAGTCACAAATTGGCACGTTATAAATGGGCTCAGAGGCACAAAAACTGGACTGCGGCAGATTGGAAACGTGTAATTTGGTCCGATGAGTCCCGTTTTTGTTTGTTCTCAATGATGGGAGGGGACGAGTACATCGCAGGTCCAAATGAAGCCTTTAATCCTGAATGCGTCGAAGGTGTTGTTCAGGCTGGAAACAGAAAGTGAAGCGCAGGAATAGACACCCACGGACTCTGGCGGAACTTCGGGACCGGCTGATGAACGAGTGGCAGCAAATCGATGTTCAGTACATGCACAAACCTCGTAGAGTCTCTGCCTCGCCGGATTCGTGCGGTTATCAAGGCCAGAGGCGCCGTCACACGTTATTAGGTACATTCTGAGAGGGGTGACTAATTTTTTGTCCGGTGTGCTTATATATTATATATATATATATAAATATATATATATATATATATATATATATATATATCTTCATTCATTGTTTGTAGTAAATTCATTGAACATTTATCATATAAGGTTTTATTGTTACTTTTTCTTATGCAGGAAGGAGGGGCCAAAGGCTATAACTAAGTTATATAACACATTTATCGGTAGTTAGGAATGAGATTCATAACGTAAAAGTCCTTGATTCAACTCTCGCTTCCTCGTTACTTGGGTAGAATTGGGTCGGCTTCCTACTTTCCCAATATGGAGCTCAAGTATTGCTATATAATTTCATATTATACCGTGTGTGTGAGTGTGTGTGTGTGTGTGTATATGGTTTCGAATGACGGTAAAATTTTAATGCATTTATTTATTTAAATTCTTTTATTTATAATTAATTCCTAGCATTTTGGGATCAATTTATTATCCATTTATTTTATTTGTTAAAAACTAAAAACATTTCTGATATTATTTTAGTAAAATAACACACACACACACACACACACACACACACAAAGAGACCCCAAAATATAGGTTATATATACTGTATAGGTTATATATATATAGGTTATATATACTGTATAGGTATATATATAGGTTATATACTGTATATATATATATATATATATATATATATATATATATAGAGAGAGAGAGAGAGAGAGAGAGGAGAGAGAGAGAGGAGAGGAGAGAGAGAGTGAGTGTGTGTGTGTGTGTGTGTGTGTGTAAGAACAGCTTTAGAAGGTACTCGCGGTGGCACTCTTAGCTTTCATCGAGCGGCAGACAAACTCACAGAGAGATGGACAATCACAGAAAAGCAAGAACGCTCTCCACTTCTGCTGATCTTTAGTCGTAATAATTTGAATTTTTTTATATGGATCTCAAGCTGTTAAAGGTTTCCGACCCCTCATAAACAGAGGGATGACAAACGTAAATAGACACCATTGATGATTTTCCTCACGAACAAATTAGTGAAATGCCAGAACGTGCCAAAAATTATGGAAAAACACCAAAGGTGCCTACGGTATTTACTTTTGTCAACCCTCTGTAGATCATGGAACCTAATTTTTAAGTTGTCGATCATAGAGGGGGGGGGGGGGGGGGGTTACGTACAAACTGAACACGATTTTTCGAAGAAATTGCTGAACTTCTTCTAAGACTGATTTCGTTATGGGTGATTCAAATTCTTTATTTCCTTTCAAATAAAAATATTTTTTTGGTTTTAATATTTATGTAATACAGTATAACTAAATCTGTACCCTGCATGTATTGGATGAAAACTGGGTTTGCTGCGCGCGCTGAATGCCGCCGCCACCGGATATCGAACCCGAAGCTGGTGTATTCGTAGTCAACGATGCTACTAACCATTACGACACAGAGATTATATAATTATCTATATTTATTATGGTTAATTTTACGGATTTGTTATTAATTTACATTTTAGTTTTATTATTGCTTTTTCTACTTGTTTACACTCGTCTCGCTGTACTTCATAAACTGTGTATGTCATAAACGGGTAGACGGATAAGTGTTACGTTGAAACAATGAACAGAACGTGGGAAAGCGTGTGTGGGGACTTTATCATTTATAATATGACCGTGGAGAGAGAAAATTTAGTTAACTTTAAATCACAATTTCATTTTAATTGAACAAAACACTCCTTATATCCAACTGGGTCCGAGGACTGGCATCTATCTGGTATGCCCTCATCTTTCAGTGTTTGCGTTTCAATAGTTGCCAACTAGTATTTTATATTTTAAACAATATCATTTTACATACTTTAATTTCATAAATTTTTTATCATTTTTATACTGTAAACAACATCATTAATTTTCTTATTGAACATTATTATATTTCTTATTAAAAAAACGATACACGACTATATACTGTATATATATATATATATATATATATATATATTATCTACATTTTTGTTTTTTTCCAACAGCTATTCCGCATCGACCCAAGTTCGGCTTCTATGCAACACCCCCCTTCCCTCACTTGAGGGATATGATGTAGGAGAGAGTTGCCTTCTGTAGTATTTCATCCTGCCTTCATAGCCAGCTCGGAATAGCTGGTCAGGGACTTTGCGCAAGAAACCTCTCCAAATGATTCTTGAATGAATTTTGTTACTGGAATGCAGAAATCCTTTCCTCTATCTGTGACTGAAAGCCAGAGACGCAGCAAACAAGTACAGTATACAATGCGTTTACAAGGAAACCATTTACTTGGAAGCATATGCTTATACAGTATGGCATTTGCTGTTTATTATTAGAAAAGCCATTGCTTTTTTTTAAATACATCTCCAAATAATGCCCTTCAAAACGCATATACTGCGTATATATATATATACACACACGTTTTCATGGTATAACTGAGCGTCGTTGGTGACCCTAAATCTTTGAAACTGTTAGGTTTCTGTTTTTAATGGTCTTTCATAAGCTTACGGAGGACAGGACTTATGCAATCGGATGTATATATGTTATAGTCAATGTGTGAAACCAGTCGTTTCACGTAATGCCTAAAAATTTCAGGCATTTCGCGTAATACCTGTAACCCTTAAGCATAGGTAAGACGCATTACTAATCTAACTTAACCAACTTAATCTAACCTAACCTAGCCTAACCAACCAACCTACTCTAACCTAACCTAACCCAAACACCCTAATTTAACCTTCACGAATTGATTAATCACTTAATCGAATTACGCGAAATGCCTGAAATTTTTAGGCATTACGCGAAATGACACACATTGACTGCTATATATATATATATATATATACAGTGGTGGGCACTGTTAACCAAAAAGTTAACTTCGATAATGATAATCCGTTAACCCCAATTTTTAACTCCGATAACGATAATCCGATAATTTTACTACAAAGTTAACGGAAGTTAACGATAATCCGTTAACGATAACTATTTCTTTACTAACATTTAAAAAAAATCAAGGAAAAAGCTTTAAAACCCATAGAAAATGTTTTATTTATGCAAAATCCAACAATAAATAGGTATTTAACTGTATTTTTATCAAGTTTTGCAACTTTTTGCTTAATAACTTTTTTTTATTTTTAATAAAAAATGTACTGATTACATGTTTTGAAACCCTTGTAACCACTAACCATTAACTAAATTTTAATTTACCAGAGAATTATTATGGCGGGAACTGAAAGGTAAAATTAAATTTTAGGCACATTTATTAAAGACTATGACACAATGTGCTGGTTGCCCTTCAGAAAGACCAACTTCTCAAAGTTAGGCCCAACTGCCAGTCTTGACCTCTTGGGCCTCAGGATGTCCTTGCCGAGAGAGAAGAGCCGTTCCACTGCGGCAGAGGACGGAATTGGCAGACTGAAGTTATGGCGGTTTGAATTCATTCGCGGAGCGGTGATCTTCCGTGAATGACTGACTCCTCGCAGTTAACGTGTTAACGGACTTTAACAGACTAAATATCGAGTTATCGGAAGTTAACTGGTCGATAACGATAAATGGAAATTAACTTCCGTTAATAGTCCGTTAAAAAAAGTTAACTTCGTTAATTAACTGTTATCGGATTAACGCTTTAGTGCCCAACACTGTGTGTGTATATATATATATACACATATATATATATATATACACACACATTTAACTGCAATGACCACGCAGTATATTAATGTATAGAAACGACGTAAGTATAGAGGAGTGTTCTGCACACGAGGAAGAGAAATAACGAACAAATGAAAAATGAGGTGACCGCCCTGGAATCGAACCCAGGATCTTCCGATTGCCGGTCAGATATGCTACCACTACACCATGGGCCTCGATCAGTCAGAAGTCGTAATTCTCCTACATAGGGCAGAAACCAATGCCTTGAGAGGGCACCTCGCAAATCGTGAATATGTACATGTACGTCGTTTCTATACATTAATATACTGTGTGGTCATTGCAGTTAAATGTACATATTCACGATTTGCGAGGGTGCCCTCTCAAGGCATTGGTTTCTGCCCTATGTAGGAGAATTACGACTTCTGACTGATCGAGGCCCGTGGTGTAGTGGTAGCATATCTGACCGGCAATCGGAAGATCCTGGGTTCGATTCCCGGGCGGTCACCTCATTTTTCATTTGTTCGTTATTTCTCTTCCTCGTGTGCAGAACACTCCTCTATACTTACGTCGTTTCTATATATATATATATATATATATATATATATATGGTAAAAATTGTACTTCCTCATTATTCGTAGGAAATTACTATTATTTAATGGGGGGGAATGGAATACAAAATGATGATTGTGAGGAGAGAGCAAAACAACAAACAACAATTCACAGAAAATATCTCTTGTAATTGAATTCTTATTAAACTATTCTTTATGTAATCAGGGATATCCTTCTTATGAACACTTACGTCATGTCCTTTTCTCGTCTCGACATGTTTGCAAAGGGTACCAACTGCTCTTAAGTGTGTTCAGGGTGGACGAAGGAATGAAAGGAAATATTAAATACATACCTTGAAAAATGTTCATAAGATTTTTTTTCCATTGTAGCTGTGTGTGTGTGTGTGTGTCTCTCTCTCTCTCTCTCTCTCTCTTCTCTCTCTCTCTAATACACACACATATACATATACAGGGTGTCCCATAAGTCCTGTTTCATAGGAAAATTTATTTTAAAATAAATTGACTAAAGTAATATATTAAAATTAAAACTAATGTTCAAATTGATGTCTTGTTTTGGGGCCTTTTTTTTTTGTTGCAGGTAGAATAAGAGGCAATGGCTAATTTTTGTAAATTTAATTTAAAATACATTTTCGTATGAGACCGGACTTATGGAACACCCTGTATATATATATATATATAATATATATATATATATATATGCTGCAAACCCACAAGGAAAAAGAAAAACGATTCCAAGGCCTTTCGTGTATTCAAAGCTACACCCTGACGAGGTGTAGCTTTGAATACACGAAAGGCCTTGGAATCGTTTTTCTTTTTCCTTGTGGGTTTGCAGCATTCATTCATTTCACTTGTTTTATTGTGAAATTCATCCCATATATATATTTTTTTTTTTTTTTTTTTTTGAAAAACGTACTGCCAAAACCCTGTTGCTAAACAATTTTAACGTGATATTTTTTCTTTTTAATAACGGAACTTAGACGTTAATTTTACCATTTAATATTTTAGAATAAAATTTAACCTTAAAATTTTTTACCGAACGTAAAAATAACGCGTTAAAATGGGAAAAACTAACGGAATATTATATACAGACCCTCTCAGAGGTTCAGAGAGCCGGGCCACTTCCAGCTTTTGAGGCCCATAGCTAAAGTGCTAAACACAATTATTACTTTCACTGCAAAACATTATACAGGGCTATTCAAAACGATTCACCTGATTTCAAATGAGAATATTTTTTAATGTTACAAATACAGAGTGATTTGTGATACATCAACCAAAAGAAAAACTGTCTAAATTTTGTCTCTCACCTCATAAATGTTCTATGTGACTTCCCCTAGTTACACGAGCAACGTCGACACGATAGTCGAATTCCTCCCATACTTGCTCCAGCATGTGCGTTGTCACTGACTGTACGGCAGTAACAATGCGAGTTCGGAGCTCATCCAAAGATGTGGGCAACGGTGGCACGTACACAGTATCCTTAACGTCGACGAAACTCACGCTGCACTGTGACTACGATTTACAGCTCGAAAACTGCAACACACAAAACGCCTTCTGTTGTGCGGACGCCATTTTCACACTGACTGTTTGTTACTAGGCTAGGCCACGGCGTGACTTTGGAGCCCTCTCGCGGTGATCTAGTAAAACTTGGAGATTTCCTCTTTCATGTGGTGTATGCCCAGTTGATGCACGGTTGATAGGTACGGAAGTATTCTCAGTTGAAATAGGATGAATCTCTTTGAATAGCCCTGTATTTAAACCTGAAAGTTTCTAAATTTGAGCCCCCCCCCCCCCTTAAGCTTGAGGCCTAGGCCAAATGGCCCTCCTAACTTCCCCCTCTGATAGGCTCTGATTTTATACACACACACACACACATACACACACAGAGGGTTAACAAAAGTAAATACAAATCACGATGCTTGTCCTCAAGAACAAATGGCAAAGCTTATCAATGAAATGCCAGAATGTGTGTGTCACCTATACATAATGCAGAGAAAAGTAACACGATTCTAAATGTACTGATTCACTATCTGTTATTTATTGACTTTTATTATCAAATCAAAAAAAATAAAAACGAAGAGAGAGAGAGAGAGAGAGAGAGAGAGAGAGAGAGAGAGAGAGAGAGAGAGAGAGAGAGAGAGAGAGAGAGAGAGAGGTGTCTATTTAGTTTTGTCATTATGAAAGCGTACGGATATAAGAAAATATCACTAAAATTCAAATTTATGTTTGTAACACATCTTCACTGATAGATTTTTGAGAAACCCTGTTTCACTTCATTTATATTAGCTTCTTTACAGATTTAATTAAATAGTATCAGGTTGTAACATAAATTCTGCTCGATTGGAAAACGGACGATAGATAATAGAATAACCTCAAGATAATGTGAAATAGTTTTAAAAATGTTGCAAAATACACGCGGAGACAGGTTCGCACAGATTTTATCACGATACAAAATGATACAGAATGACTTAGGTTAGTGTAAGCTTAAGCTAGTGTAGGATTAGGCTAATGAATATTTTCTCTGGTGTTTTTCATACACTTACAACGCTACCCTACGATATTACAGTATTGAAAAACATGGAGCCCACGAAAGAGCATATTCGACATCTGATGTTGTATGAGTTCCATAAAGGATCGAACGCTAGTGAATCCGCAAGAAACATTCAAAGAGTTTATGGAAATGATGTTGTGAGCGAATGGATGTGTAGGAGATGGTTGAGAAGTTCAGAAATGGAGACTTCAGTCTGAAAGATTATCAACGAACAGGACGACCAAATGAGTTAGATGATGAGTTGCTGAAAGCAACAGTGGAGGAAAACCCAACGGTAACTGTATGGGAACTCGGCCTGCAACTCGGCATTAGCCATATGACCATTCATCGTCATTTGAAGCTGTTAGGAAAAGTAGTGAAGGTTGGAAATGGGTTCCGCATGATTTGTCACAAGTGAATCTTCAACATCGAGTCGATATTTGCACATCACTGCATTCTCGGCAACTGCAGGCACCGTTTTTGAATCGGATCGTCACTGGGGATGAAAAATGGGTCCTCTATAACAATATTAAGCGTCGACATCATTGGCTTAGCCGTGAAACAAAGCCTGAACCTCAGCCAAGGAATGGACTCCATCCAAAGAAAATTTTGCTATGCGTTTGGTGGGATATGCAAGGAATTATTCATTTTGAGCTTCTGCCAGATAACCAAACAATCACAGCTGAAGTCTACTGCCAACAACTCCAACGAATGAAGATGGCATTACGAGAAAAACGTCCTGCATTAATTAATCATAGAGGTGTTCTGTTCCACCAGGATAACGCGCGCCCTCACACTGCTCGAATCACCACTGCCCAATTGGAGGCATTTGGTTCGGCAAAATTGCCTCATCCACCTTATTCTCCGGACATCGCACCTTTAGACTAACATTTATTCAGAAGTCTGCAACACCACCTAGATGGACAAAAGTTGCAATCCAGGGAAGCTATCGAAAACGAAGTGATCGCTTTTTTAACCGGAAAACCAAGGGATTTCTTCGAACGTGGCATAAAAAACTTTCTACAGGAGGGAGGAGGTTATAGAAAAAAAGGGAATTATATTGATGATTAATTTGTCATTATGTCATTTAATTTTTGTTCTGAATGAACTAAAAAATCGAGCAGAATATATGTTACAACCTTATATTTAGTCGGCTTTATCACATTATTGAAAATGAAGAAGATGCAGAATTTTAAACTCGATCTTTTATACAGGGTGTTCAAAAAGAAACGCAAACCATTGGAGAATGCATATATCACTGTAATCCTTTTCTCTCTGTTTCGGGCTGTGTTTCTTTTTGAACATCCTGTATGATATACTATTAGGCGTAAATCTGAAACTTAACCTCTCTCATCTCTGAAACAAGGCAACAAAAAAAAAATGTGCATTTCATTATCACTCTTAAAAGATTTTACGTACAAGTTGCATATCAGTTACATATTTTAACGTAACCTTTATTATGTAATGCTGAAATCAGTGTGTAACATCAGTGTAACGTTTTCAGCTTGACGAAAGTAAGACTCTTTTTTATGCTATTTGTAGTGAATACTCTTATTTTAGTTTCAAGTTAAATGTTAATTTTACCGTCTTGAATTTCGGAATAGTATAATTCATTTTAAATTAGTTACCCCATTATAATTCAATTGTGAACCACATTAATACTAAATTTTTTATATACTATATTATTTTATTGTATGTAAACATAATTAATTATATATCACAATTGTCAGTAATTATTTATATTCAAATATTTATTTTAATCTAATACCATGTCCATTTACAAATAAATAATAAAACCAAAGGTTATATTTTCCACCTTTGGTACTGTCGCAGTTTCGCCTAACGGACTCAATACGGCTAGTGAGATAATCACTGGTTTGGCACTTAACTAGCGGCAGTGCTTATGGCTACATCATCCAGGTTAACCTATACCGGATAGATGCGCTACGGTCCCAAGCCGTAGCTTGCCTAGGCCAACGACGACGACGACGTAAACCAACAATTGGTGACCCCGGAGCTGGATTACCCCTTCTACCCGAACGACTAGGACTAGACTGTAATGTCGTTCGTGCCCATCACCCCCTTCACCCGAACGACTAGGACTAGACTGTAATGTCGTTCGTGCCCATCACCCCTTCACCCGAACGACTAGGACCAGACTGTAACGTCGTTCGTGCCCACCCCACCCCCTTCACCCGAGCGACTAGGACCAGACTGTAATGTCGCTCGTGCCCTCTGCCCCTCACCCCTGCCCGGCGCTCTGTGCCTGCGCTCGTCTCAACCTCCACTCCTTCGTTGGTAACTTGTCGTCTTGCTTGTACGTCAGCAAGCATAGGAGAAGATGCCTGACGACGCTGGTGCCATCTCCCACTTGAGCGTAAAGCTCCCGTCTTCTGGCCGGGTGATCCATTTATTTGGTTCCACCAAGTGGAATCACAATTCAACTTGGGAAGGATCACCACTAGCAGGACGAAATACGATCATGTTTTGTCCTCTCTACCAGCGAGCATCATCTCTGAAGTCCGGTGACGTCATCGTATCTACTTCCACGAGTGAGGACCCGTACAACGATCTGAAGTCTGCCATCCTGTGCCGCACCACTGTCTCCGAGCGTGAGAAACTACATCAGTTAATCTCAAAGAAGAACTTGGAGACCGTAAGCCCACTCAAATGCTGAGGCTATGCAGTACGCTCTAGGCGAACGCGCACAAACCTTCGATAAGGACATCTTAGACAGTTGTTCTTGCAGAAACTTCCTCCATCAGCTCAGCGTGTCTTGGCCACTATGGATCCTGCTACTCCAGTTGATAAACTAGCAGAAACTGCCGACAAAGTAGTGGAGATTGACACAGCTCGGTCAACAACGTGAACACACAATCGGAACTGGAATTGAAAGTGAAAGAGTAAGTCAACGACTCAACCACGTTTGTTCTCTGCTACAAAATACGGCAAAGAAGCCATTCTCGGTCAAGATTTACGAAGAGGCATCGTTCGAGTTCCGGGAAGATCTGCTTCTACCACTCGAAATTTGGACAGAAGGCTAGGAAGTGCATCTCCCCTTGCAATTTTCGTCGGAAAACCCCAGCAGCGAGTCCTAATGGCGTCTAGTACTCGCACTGCCAACCTGTTATTCATAAAGGACAGGAACTCTGGTGTCAATTTCTTGGTCGATACGAGAGCGTCAGTCAGTGTATTCCCTCAAAAATCTGGTCATACGCACTCGGAATCTCCGCCTCTATACGCTGCTAACGGTTCACGCATACCCACGTACGGTACTCAGTCGCGTGAACTAAACTTGGGCCTTCACGATCCTTCAAGTGGATTTTCATCTGTGCTCAAGTGCGGCATCCCATAATCGGCGCTGACTTCCTCCAGCATTTCAACTCCTGGTGGATCTTGACAAGCGACGCTTATGCGACCAGGCCACACTGCTTTCTGTTCTTGCCAAACAGGTTGCCCTTCCGGACGCCTCGAACTCTGCACTCTTCCCTCGTTCCCCCTAATTCCATGTACCAGTGCCTTTTCCAGCGATATCAGGAATTCTTCAACCGATGCAGATGGGTGATACCATTAAGCACACCATTACCCATCACATCACAACAAAAGGTCCCCCTGTGTTTGCAAAACCCAGACGTCTTGCCCCGGACAAACTGAAAGCTGCCAAATCGGAATTCCAGCTTATGCTGGATCTTGGGATAATAAGACCTTCCAAAAGCAGTTGGTCTCTCCCCTACACCTGGTCCAGAAGAAGTCAGGAGACTGGAGCCATGTGGGGATTACGGTTTTGAATTCGACAACCATCCCGGACCGATATCCGGTACCAAATGTCCAAGACTTTACTTCTCTTCTCCACGGCAAATCTATCTTCAGTAAAATAGATCTCGTTAAGGCTTCCACCACATTCCCGTAGAGCCTTCGGATATTCCCAAGACTGCAGTTTGTGTACACCATTTGGGTTATTCGAATTTTTGAAGATGCCGTTCGGGCTACGGAATGCTGCGCAAACTTTCAGAGGTTTATAGATGAGGTCACCAGAGGCTTAGACTTTGTTTATGCCTACATCGATGATTTGCTTGTGGCCAGCTCAACGGAAGAGGAACATAAGGAACATCTTTCACTCCTCTTTCAACGTTTAGAACAATACGGTGTTACTATTAATGCATCTAAGTGTGTTTGCACAGCCAACCTTGGAATTTCTTGGTCACACGATTTCGCAGCACGGAATTACCCCCCTTCAGGACAAGTGTGAAGTGATAAAAATTACCCTATGCCAAGTAATCAGCGTGAGTTACGTCGGTTTCTAGGTTTGGTAAATATTACCACAAGTTCATTAAAAACTGTGCCAGGTTCTTGCTCTCTACACGCTATGATCAACACAAACGCAAGGTAACGAAATTGGTATGGTGTAGCGATAGTTTACTGGCGTTCGACAATGCCAAGAATGCTATCAATAGTGCATTGTCTCTGTCATTTCCTATCAGTGATGCCCCCCTAACTCTGACGGTCGATGCATCAGATGTTGCGATCGGGGAGTGTTGGAACAAACCATTAACGGTCAACAAGCACCCATCGCGTTTTACTCGAAAAAGCTGCAGCCAGCCCAACGCGTTATAGTGCTTCGGACGTGAACTTCTTGCTATTTACTTAAACGTGAAGCATTTTCAACATTTCCTTGAAGGCCGAGAGTTTTGTGTTTTTACCGACCACACAACCTTGGTCATGTTTCATAAAAAACAGCTGTAACCACTCTCCAGAGTCATCAGGCAACTCGATTATATCTCGCAATTTACCACAGATATCCGCCACATCAAAGGTGTCTTGAACACTCCAGCGGATGCACTCTCAAGAATAGAGATTACTTCTGTTACCCTCAGCTCTACACTGTGGAATGCTATTGCACAGGATCAAGATAAGGATATGGAACTACAAGACCTGCTCAGAGAAGACTCCACTCACTCACTTCCCTCAAGAAAATGAGTATGCCAGGATTGTCTGTGCCCCTCTATTGCGACGTATCAACAGCTGCTATTCGCCCTATGTCCCTCCATGTCACAGAAAAGCAGTCTTCACGGATCTTCATAAGCCCTCCCATCCTGGTATCCGTGCTTCGCAACACCTGGTTTACCTCTCGCTTTGTTTGGCCCTCGATGCGGAAGGATGTCAAACATTGGACCAAAACGTGCCTTGCCTGCCAGCGTGCCAAAGTCCAAAGGCACACCAGGTCCCCCTTTGACGCATTTCCGCCCCCATCCCAGCGATTTGAGTAATTCATGTAGACATTGTTGGCCCTCTTCCAGTGATTCAAGGCCAACGTTATCTGCTCACCTGTCTCGACGCTTTTCCAGATGGCCTGAAGCCATCCCACTTCCTGATATCAAGCGGAAACTGTTGCAAAGCCTTTCTTCATGGATGGGTATCACGATTTGGATTGCCGACAAAGTCATCACTGACCAAGGTCGCCAATTTGAGTCTTCGCTTTGGAAGAAGTTTACCAGCTTGTTGGTACAGTACATGCGCATACCTGTGCGTATCATCCGCAAGCTAACGGCCTCGTCGAACGCTTCCATCGCCAGCTGAAGTCATCCCTTATGTGTCACGAAGACTCCCATTGGATGGATAAGCTTCCACTCGTGTTGCTTGGTATTCGCTCTGCATTTAAGAGTGATCTGAAGACTACAGCGGCTGAACTAGTCTATGGAACAACACTGCGGCTACCAGGTGGCTACTTCACTGCAGGGGATAAGTCATGTGATCCTACGGAATTCGCTCAAACACTTTCCTCTCACATGCAGTCCCTTCAGCCTGTCCCCCTCGATTGACTAGCCAACAGAACATCTTTATTTCCCCAGCCCTCCAGTCTTGCACCCACGTTTTCGTTCGTGTACCTGTCCCAAAACGGCCTCTCCATGTCCATATGACGGACCCTATGAAGTTCTCCGACGTACGCGCAAATCATTCCTCATCCAGCGCGGTTCCAAGGTTGACAGTCGACAAGGTTCTATCGATCGTCTTAAGCCTGCGTTTTGGAATCAACCTTAAGCGAGGTACATGTAGCTACCAAAAAGGTCCAGCGGAAATCTGTGTCGTTCGGAACTCTTTGAACTTCCTCTCTGGTGGGGGAGTGTGTAGTGAATACTCTTATTTTAGTTTCAAGTTAAATGTTAATTTTACCGTCTTGAATTTCGGAATAGTATAAATTCATTTTAAATTAGTTACCCCATTAAATTCAATTGTGAACCACATTAATACTAATTTATGTATACTATATTATTTTATTGTATGTAAACATAATTAATTATATATCACAATTGTCAGTTAATTATTTATATTCAAATATTTATTTTAATCTATACCATGTCCATTTTACAAATAAATAATAGAAAACCAAAGGTATATTTTCCACCTTTGGTACTGTCGCAGTTTGCCTAACGGACTCAATACGGCTAGTGAGATAATCCTGGTTGGCACTTACTAGCGGCAGTGCTTATGGCTACATCATCCAGGTTAACCTATACCGGATAGATGCGCTACGGTCCCAAGCCGTAGCTTGCCTAGGCCAACGACGACGACGACGTAAACCAACACTATTTTATGCTATTCCGTAACTCTTTGTTGTTTGTTTTCTATTCCTCTTATTGCGTAACGTAAGCGTAACGTTTTAAACGAAGAGTATCAAATATATGCACAGTAGACCTCGTTATTTCGCGAGATTGGGATCGAGAATTACCGCAAAATATTGTTTTTCACGATATATCGTTCTATATGGGAAAATGGGGGTACGAAAACGCGAAATAGCGTTTAGATCGTACTATATAAACAAATGAAAGTTTAGGGTGCTGTGGAATAAAGAAAGCGCAATATCGGACTGCGAAATAAAGAGGGTTTACTGCATATATATTAGGGCGGGTCATGCAATAGGGGTGAAAAATTTTATTGCAGGTAAGTCACTGAGCATGTGGATTTTTTAATTCTACTTGTTTACCAAAATCTTTATGGCAAATTTCTACTTGGTAGCAAAACTTTTAGTGGGTGCTCAAGCTCATGAGACACGGAAAAAGATCAGCTAAGGGGACTGTGACAGGAGAAACGGGAGTTCCAGCATTCCCTGTCTCCTGCCTAACGTCCCCCTTGGAGTTCTTCCCTGGTTGATTGGTGTCTACAATCTCCTCCTGGTTTGGCTTTGTTTCGTTTTGAAACCTTGTCGGAAAACAAAGATGAAAATGGTTGAGGTAGCAAATTTATTACAGAGAGGAACACTAAAGAAAGATCGGAGAAAATACAAAGGAAACGTTTCAGTAGAGAGGATGGATCTCTCAGACTTTGTCGATTCAGCATCATTCAAGTTATTTGATACTTTCAAGCTCAGCCGAGGATTCTTAGAACATCTGATTAGTGGAAAAATCACCAAGACGACAGACAATCCCTCCTATCCATGTAAAGACTCAATGTTATCAACGACAGTGCTGGAAGGGGCATGTCCATGATAAAGAATTTCAATGCAACCACTACCAAAGCCGAGACTCAAAAGCAGTTCCTCGTACACGTAGTGGAAATGCACCGGCACTAATTTCCTGACCACAATAAGTCGACATTGGCCACCGGTAAATGTTCAGGCGACTAAATTTCATGTATGATATTAAGGTGACATCAATGCATTTGTGCCATCACTGAACGTTATATTGTGCGAATTCATTGGTTATCTAAATGTTATTTATCTAATTCACCCACTGTACATATTCTAATGCTTGAGCACCGAGTAAATACTCTCGGATTCCACTCAAACTCGTCTCAGAGTTTTATGTTCTTGTCTAATAAAAAAAAAGTACATGCTTGCTTGAATTTTAATTTTCATTTATTTGAACCGCCTAATATATATATATATAATATATATATATATATATATATAGCATAAAATACGTTTAGACTGTGATATTGTGAGCACTGCACCTCATTTTCTTCGGGTTTTTTTACGGCTAATCACAGCCCCATCTGAAGCTCATTAAGGTTTGGCGTTGTCTTCCTAAAATTTTCTTCCTCACTGGAAGCTTCTCCGATGAGAAAAATCATCAGGAGCTTCACCTCCGTTCTGGTTTCTCTTCACGATCCAAAGCTTCTTTCCTTCAATTTCCGGTTTCTCGGCGCTAGTTTTTAGTTTCCTCACAACCTACTTCCGGTTATGAAAGCGTAAACTCAGCACTTTCTTCCACGAAATCGCGTCCTGCAAAATCTCTCTCATCTTCAATTAATAAATGTTTTTTTTTTTTATTAACAACATTCATGAGTGAAACCTTAACTTACACGTTTATGTAAAAACCAATAAAATAAATACGTAAAAACCTTAATTTCATTGCTTCATTAATAGTTTGTATACCTTTTTGCACCTCCCTCGAAAGCTAATATATATATATATATATATATATATATATATATATATATTATCTCACGTCTTCAATTTCTTAATAAATTTGATATCGTTGCAACTTGTCTTATATTTTCTGTTTTTCTTTTTATTTATTTATTTTTTGAGTTTTATTCCAAAATTTCGTGGACCCCCTTTTTTTTTAGCAAAATTTCAGATTTTTTATTTTTTTTTTTTTGTTTTTTACATCGAAATATAATGAAAAGTTAAATTTGTTTTCGCGCGTATTTTATTTTAATAGGGATTTATTTTCTTAAAGTAAATAAGAAACCTTAAAATACATGATATACAGGGTGTCCCATAAGACCGGTCTCATAGGAAAATTTACTTTAAATTTAATTTACAAACGTAATACATTTAGAATTAAAACAACTGTTAAAAATGATGTTTGGTTTTGGGACCTTTTTCTTTTTCTCCTCACGAGTGTAACTCACTTCCATGTTAGCCATTGCGTGTTATTCTACCTGCAACAAAAAAAAGGTCCCAAAACAAGACATCAATTTGAACATTTGTTTTAGTCCTAATGTATTATTTTTGTAAATTTAATTTAAAGTAGATTTTCCTATGAGACCGACCGGATTGTCTGGTACACCCTGTATATATATATATATATATATATATATATATATATATAAATAAATAAACTAGAGGCAAATCTAAAGAAATTTCAATGCTAAATGAACGTATACATACCTGTAGATTAAACGAAGATTATCCTTTATACATAACGAATGAGGAATAATAAAAATGTAAAAAAGATGTAAAAAATGTAACTGTAAATAAGAAAGAGAAATTGGGCAAAGAAAGAAATACAAAAATTACATTCTATAAATCATTTACAGTATCCCGATCGACGTGTTATCTGGACGACTCGAGAATCGAGGACGTTGATTGAAGTCTCCCTTAGTCCTGCAGCATCAATGTTTTGCGACCTCTCTCTCTCTCTCTCTATCTCTCTCTCTGCGTTTCGTTCAGTGTATGTTTCATTTGTCGAATGATGGTTTGACAGCTTTTTGGATGTTATTTCGAAATGTATGTGTAGATAGATAGATAGATAGAGAAATAGAGAGATAGATAGATAGATAGAGAGAGAGAGAGAGAGAGAGAGAGAGAGAGAGAGAGAGAGAGAGAGAGAGAGAAGTGGGGGTGGAAGACAATATACTAACTTATTCTCTTTCCTACAATATGAGTATAGACAAGGATACATTCTTCCACTAAATATATTCCTAAAATATGTACAATTGAATTAGTTACAGAACGCCATCCATACAAAACCCCGACACTAAAGATCCAGACAAACATAATCTCGGTAGGATAGGCGAAATAAAGTTAGGTTAGGTAAGGTTAGATTAGATCAGGTTAGGTCATATCCGTTATTTACTTCTAAAATGAGGTTTTATGCTTCGTAAAATAGTATTTATTTCAACAGGTTTAAAAATATGGAAAAATACTTAATTAAAATTTATAACTACATTTAACTTGAACTTTTTAGTAAAACATTTTTAACATTTCTTTTAACATTTGTAGATACAGTCAACAGTTTTAGTATATCTACCAGTATATCTTTAGTATATCACGTATAATTAAAGTAATTATATATTATTGCAGTTTTTTAAACGATGATTTTAAAATAACTTCGTGTGCATATATATATATATATGTGTATATATATATGTGTGTGTGTATGTGTGTGTGTATTTGTGTGTGTGTTATAGGGAATCTGTGTAACTAGGGATTTCCTGAAATCCCTAAAATGTTCAGGGATTTCATGTAAGGTTAAGTCGTGATATTTTCGTTAAACCTACAGGAAAATTATTGAATGCGCCCTGTTAACTAAATATCCGGTTAAGTCAACTGTACGCCCTTGACGATGGGTTAGGTTAAGTCGTGATATTTCCGTTAAAACTAAGGAAAATATCACGACTTAACTTTGCGTGAAATTCCTAAACATTTTAGGAATTTCATGAAATCCCTAAACATTTTAGGAATTTCATGAAATCCCTAAACATTTTAGGAATTTCATGAAATCCCTAAGCATTTTAGGAATTTCATGAAATCCCTAGTTACATAGATTCCCTGTAACATATATATATATATATATATATATATATATATAGCTTGGAAGCTACAAGTAACCACAATCCAACAGTGTTCGTCCTTAGTACGGGAAAATGTTACTTTTACCACGGAGCTATGGATAAAGAGGACTTGTTCAATGTTCAAACTAACTGTGTGGAACGCAATGAAATATAATTACAAGATAATTAATGGTGCTCAGTTTAAACATTTATTATACTCTCTATTATTAATAATATAGTCTGATTTACACCGATTCTGACTTCTTTCACCACACACTGTACACTATATTTTTAAATAGAATTTTCTACATCTATAAAAGTCGTTGTTTTTTATCATTGTATTTTATCGCTTGTTTACAACCGCTGTTCAAAGTCATACTTTTGCAATTAAAGACAATTAAATTCGTCTCAAGTTCAAAAGAAAAAAAGGAGAGGAAAAATATGTAGTGAGGAAAGGAGATTTAATAAAAAAGATACAGAGAGAAGTTAGTAATTGGATGACCATTTATCCTATATGGGGTTAAGAGTGAAAAAAAAACAAAAAAGAACCATATATATATATATATATATATACATATACACACACACAAGTGTGTATATATATATATATGGAGTGTTGACAAAAGTAAATAGACACCTTTGTTTTTTACCAAATTTTTATTTTATTTTATTATAAAAGTTAATAAATAATAACAAATTAACTGAATCTTGCATTTATTGATTCAGTAAATTCAATAAAAGCCTATTGCAGTGGTTCCCGATCTTTTCTGGCTCAAGGCACCCCAATGCCATCTGTTTTTCTTTCGCGGCACCCCCATCTCCCCATCCCACTGTCTTCCACTGTTCAACATTCAGTTCCTCTCCCACCACCACCTCCTCCCTCCCCTACCGAACACTCCATAACTTCAAACTAAAGCCTATAAATTTTCTGTTTGGAGATAGCAAATTGCGAACGTTTAGTTTCATTTGAAATTCGCACATCTTTACTAATTTTTCAATCTTCAATTATTTTTACTCATTTTTATGAAGTTTAATGGCATCCAGATTAGGAAACACTCGTCTACTGATAGAATAAGATTCTAATGTTAACTTTGTGATTGAACATGAATACTCATAATGTTGATAAGACTTCGAATCACTTGCAATCAGTTGTAATCATACATTTTCCAGAATTTTCACTTATTTTCACACACACACACACACACACACACACACACACACACATATATATATATATATATATATATATATAGTGAGAGAGAGAGAGAGAGAGAGAGAGAGACGGTGATACACTGTAAGTGGTCTACTCACTTTCTAACTTCTCTTTGTATCTTTTTTATTAAATCTCCTTTCCTCACTACATATTTTTCCTCTCCTTTTTTCTTTTGTACTTTAGACGAATTTAATTGTCTTTAAATGCAAAAGTATGACTTTGAACAGCGCTTGTAAACAAGCAATAAAATACAATGATAAAAAACAACACCTCTTAAATTTCTCTCTATGAAGGTCGACATTCAGTCCACCATTTAAGAATTGAAACAGTATTATTACAGTATGTACACATTATATATATATATATATATATATATATATATATATATATACACAGTATATATACAGGGTGTACCATAATTCCACATTTTCCACACGAGTGTACCTCACTTCCATATTAGGCAGTGCATGTTATTTTACCTGCAACAAAATAAACTTCCCAAAACAAGACAACTCAATTTGAACAATTTTTTTTTTTTTTAGTTTTAATGTATTACATTTGTAAATTTAATTTAAAGTAAATTTTCCTATGATAACGGACTTATGGAACACCCTGTATGTATGTATGTGTGTGTGTGTGTGTATATATATATATATTATATATATATATATATATATATACACGTATTAATAATTTCTATATTTTCTTCAATATATATATATACAGTATATACATTATATATTAGAGAACGAAGCAATAAGCTTCATTGAAAATCTTTCTAACAGTGTCTACCAACATAATAATAAAAAAAAAGGTTCTAGGTATTAAAGTTTATTAATAAAAGTGTTTCCCCCTCATAGTAATAGAAAGGAATTATATCGTTATGTGCGTCAACTTTTTGCTATTAATAATTTTTCTGCCAAAGAAAGGAGATCGCGGCGTTCTGAAGCTATTCGTTCGCCTGTCATTTTATGAAAGTTTAGCAATTACTTCACAGAAGGTACAACACATCTGGGCCTTACTTATTTTATAACAAAACCAAGTAACTTTCAAACCAACAAAAGTGCCACGAATGCCAACCACAAAAAAAAAAAATGTAACTTTCAAAGAAAAAGTAGTTTCAATTAATTTATAAAAGTTGTGGATATTAACTTTCATTAATAAAAATATTTAGAATCTCTTAAAAAGATAGTAAATATTTAGATATCTTATTTAGGAGGGGTTTTTTTTTTAGTATTTTAGTATGAAAAACTACGATTTTTTTAGTATGAAAGATTTATTATATTATTTTTCATTCAGTAAAAATAGAATTGCGTTACATGAACAAAGTCGAATTGGATCACCTGAAGATCAGGGCCCCCATGTATTCTTGTTTTTTGCTTTACAGTAACAAATATTACTTACTTTTGTTACTTTTGTTGAGTTTGAACGACGGTTCAGGATCGACCTGCGGTCGACCCCTCTCCAGCATCCCGTCTCATTTGCGGGACTTGGTGAAGGAGGGAACTGCTGTCTGATCTCATCTTGCCCTCATATGGCTGGTCAGGGACTTTGCACAAAAATCTGTCCAGCTTGTTCTTGAAGTTATTCAGGTCGGTGTGCTGGAGATTCCTCACTTCTTTTGGTAGGACATTGAAAAGCTTTGGGCCCCGTATTCTAAGGGTATTTTCCATCTTCGTTTTCATGGCCCCTTGTCCCACCGCAGCTGGGACCGTACAAAATCTGCCTCTTCTCTCATTCCAGTTTGTTTCTATTTCATTTCTGATGTTAGGGACAGAGCCCTCAAGTATGTTCCATATGTATATTATTGTGTACCGCTCTCGCCTTCTTTCAAGAGAGTAGAGTTCCAGGGATTGTAGTCGAGACCAGTAGTCTTCACCTTCCGTTTCCTCTCTCTTAGACGTAAAAGTCCTTTGTATATAGCTTCAATGCTCGCAATGTCTCTTTTTCTGTGTGGGCTTGTGAGTACTGAACAATATCAATTATTGGTAGGATTAGACTCTTCCATAATTTGAGCATGATGTTTGCTTTTCTGCTGCGGAAGCTCCTCCAGATGCTTCCCATTATTTTTCTAGCCGTTGTGATTTTGATTTTATAGTGCTCTCTGAATTCTGCATCCGACGACATTATTACTCGAAGATCCCTGACTTGTGGATTTGGTGTTATCTCTTTGGCTTGCGGAGTTTTGCACCCTTTTTTCTGTAGCTCTTTGTTATTACCATATCTTAGAAGTTGGAATTTTTCTTCGTTGAACTTCATATTGCTGTCTTCTGCCCACTGGAATAATGTTTCAATGTCGTTTTGTAGTTTTCTTATGTCATCTTCGTTCAATATTTCCTTACATATCTTTGTGTCATCTGCGAAGCATGATACAATACTGTCCTTAATATCTGCATCAATATCTGCAATCATTATTATGAACAGCGAGGGAGCTAATACTGTCCCTTGTGGGACAGAGCTCACGACTTCCGAGACTTCCGATTTAACTCCGTTTACCACCACTCTTTGCGTTCTTTGCGTCAAAAAATTAAATATCCACCTTCATAGCTTTCCAGTAATTCCTGTATCCTTAAGTTTTTGTGCTATGATTCCATGGTCACATTTATCGAAGGCTTTAGCAAAGTCCGTATATATTACATAATAAATTAAATTGAATGCCCGGTTAGATCAACTGTACGTCCTTGGCGATTGGTTAGGTTAAGTCGTGATATTTTCGTTAGTTTTAACGAAGATATCATTTGGTAATTGAGGTTGGGGGCCCTAATCTTCAGGTGATCCAAATAATTTACTAATGTTGACGTTTGACGATATGAACTTCACATTTCATATTTTTCGATGAAAATATTTAAACTAACCAAACCTAACAAGACTAAGCTAACCTAACCAGACCTAACCTAACCAGACCTAACCTAACCTACCGTAACCTAACCTACCGTAACTTAACCTAACCTAGCGTAACCTAACCAGATACTAACCCAACTTAGCGTAACTTAATTGGGCATAATGTAACCTAACCTAACCCAGCTTAACCTAACATGACCTAAGTTAAACTAACATTTTAGCGTCGATCTTATGCCTGTCAATATTTTGCGGAACAACTTTGTTCCGGTACTCGGTAAAAATCCGATGTATAAACCTTTATACTTAGGGTATGGATTAATTATTTAAATCAGGTTCATTAAGAAATACGCAAAATATTTTGTTTAAAAGTAATCATAATTATACATTAAATTATCGTAAAAATCGCTATAATTAGCCTAAAATTATCTTCAATATAATTATATTTAGCATAATTAATATAACCGTAAAATTATCAAAATAAACATAAAATTACCGTAAATAATTATAATTAACGTCACATTACCTTAAATAATTATAATTAGCGTAAAATTACCCAAATAATTATAATTACCGCAAAATAATCATAATTGGCGAAAATTTTCTGTAAACAATTAAGTGGGAAAAAGGCTTTGGATCATTTTAGTTAAAGTAAAAATTAATTTTAGATTAAAAATAGAAATTAAGAGATATTTTAAGTTATGGTTGCTTATTTCGTTATCTCAGTTAGAGACAATGCTTATCTTTTCGATATTTAGTTTAGAAGTTTGCATTTTGATGTGGCAAAGTTTGCACACTATTGATTGCATTATTGATTTTATGTGTTATATATATATATAATGTTATAATGTTATAATGTTTCAGACCAACAAAGACCCTAGGATCCACTCATGGCTGGTCTACCTAACTGTGTTCGTAATCGTGTATTGTGTATGTCCTCCGTGGTGGCGGAGGGGACCTACAATTTTACGTGGGTTCCGAACCACAAGAACATAAGAAATTTATGTAAAAACCGCCGGTAAATTGGCAACGACCAATTTTTACGAAACTAAATAATTATCAATTTAAAACCAATTAATTATCGATTTAAAACTAAAGATAGAATCTCTGGATCCAGAGGATCTAGTCAAAATAGACTACTATCCACAAATATGTTACACTCTATATCTATTTATAACGGACATGCAAATATATCAGATCCAAAGAATCCAGTCAATTTCATTACGGTATCCATCAAGTCACGGTCCATATCGATTGCGGACCAAGTCAAAATTTAACAATCATATACATTACAATATATACACTTACGAGAAAAAGTGTAGGTGTGGCTGTAAAGACTGTACAGTAATGTAGAAATGTGTGTGCACCCATTTTGGGTCTCCCATTTAAAGGTGTTTGTGGGGCAAGTGAAGATCATGAGTTTTTCAATACCTCAGTACTATGGGGGGCACCGCTCGGCAGAGGAATCTCTTTAAATGGGGTGTGTAAGGACAGAGAGTATCCCTAACCCAAGACGCTGCCTCCCTATATCCCACAACACTTGTGTTGAGCTGTGGGATCTATCCCCAGAAAGCCTTAATTTTACTACCTTAAACTATACCCTTTCTATCAACATATGCGTCTAATCGATTTTTAAACATGTTTATAGACCTGCTACTAATTACTTCTACCGGCAAACTATTACAGCTATTTACTATTCTAGGCGTAAAAAGTTTTTCGCAACTGCTGTCTCGAACCTTCTACTTGTCAACTTACACCGTTATTTCTAGTCCTATTATATTGAGATATTTCGAAAAAGCTATCTCTATCTACGTTATCGAACCCATTCATAATTTTGAAAACCTGGATTAGATCACCCCTTAACCTCCTAGTCTCGAGTGTTGTCAATTTTAACTCCTTAAGCCTATCCTCGTACGAATATATCAGATCCAAAGAATCCAGTCAATTTCATTACGGTATCCATCAAGTCACGGTCCATATCGATTGCGGACCAAGTCAAAATTTAACAATCATATACATTACAATATATACACTTACGAGAAAAAGTGTAGGTGTGGCTGTAAAGACTGTACAGTAATGTAGAAATGTGTGTGCACCCATTTTGGGTCTCCCATTTAAAGGTGTTTGTGGGGCAAGTGAAGATCATGAGTTTTTCAATACCTCACAGTACTATGGGGGGCACCGCTCGGCAGAGGAATCTCTTTAAATGGGGTGTGTAAGGACAGAGAGTATCCCCTAACCCAAGACGCTGCCTCCCTATATCCCACAACACTTGTGTTGAGCTGTGGGATCTATCCCAGAAAGCCTTAATTTTACTACCTTAAACTATACCCTTTCTATCAACATATGCGTCTAATCGATTTTTAAACATGTTTATAGACGTGCTACTAATTACTTCTACCGGCAAACTATTCCAGCTATTTACTATTCTATGCGTAAAAAAGTTTTTCGCAACTGCTGTCTCGAACCTTCTACTTGTCAACTTACACCCGTTATTTCTAGTCCTATTATATTGAGATATTTCGAAAAAGCTATCTCTATCTACGTTATCGAACCCATTCATAATTTTGAAAACCTGGATTAGATCACCCCTTAACCTCCTAGTCTCGAGTGTTGTCAATTTTAACTCCTTAAGCCTATCCTCGTACGACTTTGACCTAAGCGACGGAATCATCTTAGTTGCTCGTCTTTGAACTCTTTCGATTTTGTCTATATCTTTGCGCATATGCGGATTCCAAAATTGGACCGCGTACTCCAAATGGGGTCTAACTAATGATTTATAAAGTGGAACTATAATATCGCGCGATTTGTACTCAAAATTTCGAGCTATAAAACCTAACACTTTGTTCGCCTTATTGACCGCTGCTGTACTTTGTTTCGCTACTTTTAAATCACCAGTGACTATAACTCCTAAATCTTTTTCCTGCTCTACGCTTGTTAAATCTTTCCCTGACATACTATACGCAAAATTACCGTTACGCGAACCTATATGCAAAATTTTGCACTTATCAACGTTAAATCTCATTTGCCATGTGACTGACCAATCAACGATTTTATTCAGATCTTCCTGAATTTTACCTCTATCTTCGTCATTAATCGCCCTACCACCCAGCTTCGTGTCATCCGCAAACTTTGAAACTGTACTGACTAGGCCGACATCTAAATCGTTAATATATATAAGAAAAAGCAAGGGGCCCAATACAGAACCCTGAGGAACGCCACTCGCTACATTAGCCCAACACGACTCCGCTCCATCAACGACCACCCTCTGTTTCCTGCCTCGCAACCACTCTTCTAGCCAATTTATTACTACACCCCTGATTCCATGAGCCTTAGTTTTTTCAATGAGTCTTTTGTGCGGCACGGTGTCAAACGCTTTTTGAAAATCTAAATACACTACATCAACCGCCCGATGTCTATCGTAAACGTCAACCACGCTTTGGAAAAATTCTAAAAGATTAGTTAAGCAAGATTTGTTTCGCCTAAATCCGTGCTGCGTATTTCTAACTAGTTATGCACTTCTAAGTGTTCGACTATACGATCCCTAATTATTGATTCCAGTAGCTTACCTACAACAGACGTTAAACTGATTGGCCTATAATTTCCCGCCGCACCTTTATCGCCTTTCTTAAAGATAGGTGTTACGTTTGCTAACTTGAAATTATCTGGTACGCACCCCTCAGAAATAGACGCATTAAAAATCTTTGTTAGCGGCACAACAATGCTATCTTTTAATTCTTTTAGTTGTATGGGATATATGGAATCCGGCCCCGGTGATTTACGCGTTTTCATTTTATCAATATAGCGCATTACTCCCCTTCACTAACCACTATTTATCCAAAATATTACCATTATCAAAAGGTATTATGTCTATGACCGTAGGGATATTTGTTACATCTTCTATAGTAAAAACTGACGTAAAAAATTCGTTTAGCAAGGTAGCCATTTCCTTGTTTTCAGAAACTAGATCTCCGTTTACATTTTTCAAAGGCCCCAAGACTTTTTACTGGATTTCTATTATTGACGTATTGAAAGAATCGCTTGGGGTTTTCTTTACCGTCACGAGCTATGGAGATTTCAAATTCGCGCTTGGACTTTTTTATTACACTTTTCGCTTCACGCCTTAGAGATATGTAGTTGTTTCGTAACCACAAATTGTCTTTATCGCACTTATGTAGCCTATAAGCCCTATCTCTACTCTTTATAATGTCTCCTACTCTAGAAGTAAACCACAAGGGCTTGTTGTTTACTTTCGCACGCTTAATTTTGTACGGTACACATTCCTCATTTATAGTCCTAAATACTGTTTCGAACGATTCCCACATTAGTTTTGCGTTGGAGTTCCCCATCACGTTTTCCCAATTGACGTGTGACAATTTATTTCGAAATTTACTAAAGTCTGCGTGCTGGAAGTTAGGAATTTTAGTCGAGTTAGCTGGTTTCGAGTGACTTACTGAGAGGACAAACTCTACCATATTGTGATCGCTATTGCCAACGGTTCTATTATTGAAGATCAGTAATTAGCCTATCATCCGTAGTTATTACTAAATCTAAAATACTGTCCAACCTCGTAGGTTCCCCAACCTTTTGAATAAGAAAGCTATCCTCGAGAAAATTAACTAAACGATTACCTTCCGCGTCTCCCTGCATTGTATCGTAATTTACGTTAGCGCAATTAAAGTCACCCATAACTAAAGCCTGCTCACTACCGATTATTCTCTTTAGTTCACGATATAACGCTTCGTCCGTATCAGCTGTTTGATTAGGGGGCCTATATATAACCGCAACAAAGTTTGAAATCGTTCAATTTAAGTTCTGCTATAGTCGAATCTATCGGTTCTGGAATTGTGTGCTTTACTTCTATAACGTTCGCATATTATCTTTGATATACAACATAACACCGCCTCCTCGCCTACCTATTCTGTTTTTAACAAAAAGTCTATAACCTTTAATTTGCTCCCACAAAGTCATTTATATCGCAATTATATCATAGTCTTTACAAGCAATTAAAGAAAAAAATTCGTTTATTTTATTTCGTAGGCTACGAGCATTTAAGGATAGAACCTTCAAATTGTTTGTAATTGCGACAACTTCGCGAGCGCAGTGGAAATTTATGGAATTTACGCTGGGACCGTTCGAGTTACGGCAGCCTGAAAAGAAGAGACAGTATTATGAAATAGTCTTCCTAAACGCGCAGCTCCACGTCATTAAGATGAAGTCCATCTCCGAGGAACAAGTCCCTCCTGCCGTAGAAACTGTTCCAAAAATTCGCAAAATGCACTCCTTCCTGTTGGCAAAGAGACTTTAGGTTATTGTTAATATAGGTCGCCTTGCTGTAGAAATCGTTACGATGGATAATTCGAGGAAGTATACCTGTTAAAACAATCTTATTAGTTTTTCCTTTAATCGCTCTAGTAAGTCCCTGTACCTAGCCAGCAGTTCTTCCGATCTAGAATTTAAAACGTTATTAGTACCGACATGAATAACATACGTTGTGTCCTCGGAGGTACCATCTGTAAATTGGTCAACACTATTAGTTATATCCTCCACCCTTGCACCAGGGTAGCAGTAACGGCGCCTACGACGAGGGTTTCTCCCACAGAATTCCTCGAGCTGTCCCGAACAATGGAATCGCCAACGAGTCGTATTTCCGGTTCATCATCATCTTCAAACCTAAAACAGAAAACTTATTGTTTGTTATTACTGGTAGACATGTCTTAGGTTTTCTCAATGGGGCTCCATTACGCACTCGAACGAAGGGTTGGGAACTAGGAGAAGAGAGAGGGCTATTAATACTATTTATATTATTAATAGAAACTGAGGCAGGAGGGGTCGCAACTGGAGTCTCAAGGGATTCTAATTTTGCCGTCAGGAGCATCACCCTTTCTTCAAGGCTTACTCTGGCCTCCTTCTCACGTTCTAACTCGTTCCTCAGCACTTCCAAGTTTGAGCACCACCTGCAAACTAACTGTTCATTATTATTAGCCATTGTAAACGCGTAAGCGGCAAATTTCCCTTCACAGCGACTGCAAGTACTTGACGGGGGTGCCATGCTTTTAATTAGTTAAACAAAAAAAAAAAAAAAAAAACGAGCGTTTGGAAATTAATAAATTACAACGTAGGTCTACCGCGTTTTGAAACGCAGAAACAGTTCTTGTAACACAAATTTATACTAAATGCATATAGAATTAAGCTACCGACAAAAGTTCTGTAAAAGAAGAGTATTTATAACACTTATCTGTCCGCGATTTGATCCGACTTTTTTTCCTTTTCTTCACACGGTGCGGGACCACACTCTACCTGACCTCTCGAAGGAAGGAAAAATGAACCTTATGTCCACGTTTTTTGCTAGATTTGAAAAACAACACGGCAGCCACGTGCAGTATGATCAAATAATATAGTACTGAATAACGTCAATAAATTAAATATATTCGTTAATGAATGATTAGTAGCACGAAGTAATTTAGTTAAGAATGCACGGAACACTTTTTTTTTTTTAAACTTCAACGAAAACCACTTATTCAATTGATAACACTTGGACACTTGATAAAACACGTCTGTTCACAAGGAAGACGTTACATTTTTTTATTATTTATTATATAATATAATAATTTCAAATACGATGAGTTATATTCATTAAGGTGCTTATTACAAAAGTTCTCTAATATAGAGTGATTGGGGACAGGTCTATATATACACATGTACGTATGTGTACACACACACACACACACACAACATATATATATATATATATATATATATAATATATATATATAATGCAAACCAACAAGGAAAAGGAAAAATGATTCCAAGGCCTTTCGTGTATTCAGAAGTACACCTCGTCATTCCCTGAAGAGGTATACTTCTGAATACACGAAAGACCTTGGAATCATTTTTCTTTTTCCTTGTGGGTTTGCATCATTCATTCATTTCATGTGTTTAATTGTGAAATTCATCCCATATATATATATCGGGTCGACAAAAAAAAAGGGAGACCTCGAACTTTGGTTGTAAAATCCAAAGTTATGGTCAGATTTCAATATTTTTTTTCACATCCCACAACTAAGTAAATTTCCTATATGGTGAGCGGATTTCAAAGAAACCTAATGAAAATTACGGATTTATTGAACATTTATTTATGCCACTGGAAATTCTCCATTTACACTACTACTGCATTGTATGTGCAGATAAAAAGTTACAAAGTACTCACATATGGTGCTACCTTGATGTTAAAAAAACTGCTCGATATGTTTACCACGAACTTCTACAACCTTTTTCAGTCTAGGACGGAACTCATCTATGGCTTTATTGATTTGTTCTTATGGTAGCTCATCCCATTTTTCCAGAAGCTCTCGTAAATGAGCGACATTTCTTATTTTGACCCGAAAAATTCTCTTTGACAAATTTTCCCAAAGACCGTAATCGACAGGATTTAAATCAGGACTGTTTGGTGGCCAAATTTAATACCGCTACCTGGTATTCTTTTGATATCTCCTGTTTTATCAATTTTCTTGAGAAGCTTGTCCAAACCTGCTGCAATTGGCTTACGTTAATTAAAATTGCTTTAATTATCAACTTGAACCTATGATTAGCAAGATTTTTCTGGAATATCCGCCATAAATCCAACTTCTCAGCTAAAATGCTAAAAGATGGCATACAAACCATAAAATTACCTAGTACTAACATACTAAACTTTCATGGTTCTACGTACCACCAAAGGATTTAAAAGGTCTCCCTTTTTTTTTGCCGACCCGATATATTGTTGCTGTTTGCGCAAGAACTATTTACATTTTGTATTTTGGTTAATAAATAATTATATAAACGAAACCTTTATTTAACAAAAGAAATACAATTTACAAAAAGTTTTCAATATTTTAATGTCTTTATATAATTTAGATATCTGACGTGACATTAATATATTCACGATATTCTATCTGAATATGCAGTTGAAAACATGGAAGCTTTATAGGCAATAAAAGTGAACAAATAATGGGTTAATTTGTACTTAAACAAAATATATATATATATATATATATATATATATATATATATATATACAGCGTGTCCCAAAGAAATGTATACCCGCTTTGTTCGATAATACCAGCTATGAGGATAAAAAATATATTACTTTTTATGTTTTTTAATAAAGAATTTTCTCCTGAAGCTAAATATGTAATTATTTTTATTAAAAATTGAAAAACAAAAACGTTACAGATGTTTAAATTATAATTATTATTTTCGAGACTTCATGTGCGATATTTTCTAATATTTTAACCGACTGTTTTGAGATACTTATGTTTAGTGTTGATATTGAAGCATAAATGTTGTAATTATTAGTTAATTCAAAAAATTTACAAATTCCATGGTTAAATGACACTTTATCTAAGATGTTCAAATTGTCGTTAGAAAAGAACAAACGTCGCAGAGTTATAAGATGTTAGATAAGGTTAGAGCAAAACTGTAGTCTTGCCTAATTAGAACTCAACGAAATGGCTAGGCTAAGCTAGGCACTAAACATAAGTATCTCAAAACAGTCGGTTAAAAGGCAGGCCAGGCCATAAAAAAAAATAGAAAATATCGCACATGAAGTCTCGAAAATAATAATTCTAATTTAAACATCTGTAACTTTTTTGTTCTTCAATTTTAATAAAAATAATTACATATTTAGATTCAGGAGAAAATTCTTTATTAAAAAACATATAAACAGTAATATATTTATTATCCTCATAGTTGGTATTATCGAACAAAGTGGTATACATTTCTTTGGGACACGCTGTATATATATATATATATATATATATATATATATAGAGAGAGAGAGAGAGAGAGAGAGAGAGAGAGAGAGAGAGAGTTTTTCTCTTGATTTTGTTCACATTTTTTTTAATTGCATTTTCAAACATACTAAAAAAACAACACCAACAACAACAAAGAACGTCAAAGCTATCATACATTTTCTTTCGTAGATTTAGGAAGTTCATAGTGCATAAATATTCCACCCCTACCACCCCCACCCCACACCCTAATACAAAAAAAAAGCATAAGTTTTATGAAGATTTCATTAAAAAAAAAAAGAGGGGGTCCCTGTTTCTATACCCCCTTAAATAAATAAATAAACACCCGAATTGAAAGTTTCTCTCTCCAGTCAGTCAGTCGCAAACTTCGATATTTTGACTCAAAAATTAATTTGATTTCAAAGACTTTTTTCGTACCGAAGCGATCCTTCAGATTACAAGAAATGAATCTAAACCATTCCTCTTCTTTGAATTCATTAATATTTCATGAGAAGCCATCGAAATAACCCTAAAAAACTATATCCATATTTGTATTCTATAATTTTATGTATTGAAAAAAGGTGCACCGTGTATCAGATGTATCAGAATACAAGAACTTAATGTAGTATTCATTTGTCCTACTTTTATTCTTATATAAGAGTTTTTTAGTGTGTGTGTGTGTGTGTGTGTGTGTTTACACTTTTTCGTTCTTCATGTTTTCAATTTTATCGCATTTTTAATGACTCGGAGATCTGAAATTGCAGGAATTGTAGGGAAATGATCTATTGGGATTGTGGGAAACTTTTGAAATCACGAAATTACACGATATTATCATTGAAACTTCTGTGGATTTCTACAGATGTTTGTCTGCTCTCTCTCTCTCTCCTCTCTCTCTCTCTCTCTCTCTCTCTCTCTCTCGAAGCATTTTCTTATATGTAAGGCGTACATCATTGCCAGGTTGTAACACCACTTCCCTTTAGATCAAATAAATCAAGCGACGTTGGTTTTTATTCAGTAATTAAATGATTGACCGTCCTCCGTGTTCAGGTGATTAGTGACCTTCAGATGGTCGAGTCCCACGCAAAACTATAGATTCCCTCGTCACATAATGCCATTACGAAGAAGAAAGTTAAATAACCTCTAAAACACACAAACACACACAAACACACACATGACTTTACTGATAACATTTAAATCATTCTTTACCTGAACTCATTAAAATTGGTATATAATTACATAAGCATCCTTGTGATAGAAATCTGTATTTATATTGACTAATAAAAATTAATAATGATCTTCAAAACTCCTTGTAGAAATTACATCGTTCCTTACAACCCTTTAGAACGCACTATTTTTATTTAATTAAAATAAGTATCACCCATCTCATTTGCATTTATATATATATATATATATATATATATGATACACACAGACAGTGCATGGAACAAGGAACTCTTCTGGGATAATTAATCCACTATAGTCCGAATAAGTAATGGTAAATGACAAATACCATAGTTTTTTCTTTTTCATGATGCTAGCCCGACGTGGGCAACGGGTCACTCGCAAAGAGTCCCATAAATATAGCTTCCCTCACCAGCTATCTGCAAAGCAGACAGGATCCAGCTTTGGGACATGGATCTAGGTTTAAAGCACCTAGCCATGCTACATTTAGAACCTCAATATAAGCAAAGACTCGCTGCCTCCTTCACGTCAGATTGAATGCATCAAAGAAAAAGAAAAAGGGGTAACTATTATATTTTTAGCCAAAAACCAAACTTAAACCTCAACTGGCAGAATTGAGCGTCCACTTTTCAAGGCACATACATGTCCGTTTCAAGATGGGATGAACTCAGAATGGTCCCTGAGTTTTTTTATGATACACACAGACAGTGCATGGAACAAGGAACTCTTCTGGGATAATTAAATCCACTATAGTCCGAATAAGTAATGGTAAATGACCTCTTTGCGAGTGACCCGTTGCCCACGTCGGGCTAGCATCATGAAAAAGAAAAACTATGGTATTTGTCATTTACCATTACTTATTCGGACTATATGGATTTAATTATCCCAGAAGAGTTCCTTGTTCCATGCACTGTCTGTGTGTATCATAAAACTCATGGGACCATTCTGAGTTCATTCCCATCTTGAAACGGACATGTTATGTGCCTTGAAAAGTGGACGCTCAATTCTGCCAGTTGAGGTTTAAGTTTTGGTTTTTGGCTAAAATATAATAGTTACCCCTTTTTCTTTGATGCATTCAATCTGACGTGAAGGCGGCGAGTCTTTTGCTTATTTGAGGTTCTAAATGTAGCATGGCTAGGTGCTTTAAACCCTAGATCTATGTCCCAAAGCTGGATCCTGTCTGCTTTGCAGAGAGCTGGTGAGGGAAGCTATATTTATGGGACCTCTTTGCGAGTGACCCGTTGCCCACGTCGGGCTAGCATCATGAAAAGAAAACTATGGTATTTGTCATTTACCATTACTTATTCGGACTATAGTGGATTTAATTATCCCAGAAGAGTTCCTTGTTCCATGCACTGTCTGTGTGTATCATAAAAAACTCATGGGACCATTCTGAGTTCATTCCCATCTTGAAACGGACATGTTGTGCCTTGAAAAGTGGACGCTCAATTCTGCCGTTGAGGTTTAAGTTTTGGTTTTTGGCTAAAATATAATAGTTACCCCTTTTTCTTTGATGCATTCAATCTGACGTGAAGGCAGCGAGTCTTTTGCTTATATTGAGGTTCTAAATGTAGCATGGCTAGGTGCTTTAAACCCTAGATCCATGTCCCAAAGCTGGATCCTGTCTGCTTTGCAGATAGCTGGTGAGGGAAGCTATATTTATGGGACCTCTTTGCGAGTGACCCGTTGCCCACGTCGGGCTAGCATCATGAAAAGAAAAACTATGGTATTTGTCATTTACCATTACTTATTCGGACTATAGTGGATTTAATTATCCCAGAAGAGTTCCTTGTTCATGCACTGTCTGTGTGTATCATAAAAAACTCAGGGACCATTCTGAGTTCATTCCCATATATATATATATATATATATATATATATATATATATATATATATGATGAATAAAACCACGAAGGAAAGGAAACACAAAATGGTGCTCAAGCGCTTTCGTCTAATGACATCCTCAGCGCTTGAGCACCATTTTGTGTTTCCTTTCCTTCGTGGTTTTATTCATCATATATATATATATATATTATATATATTATATATATATATATATATGATGAATAAACCACGAAGGAAAGGAACACAAAATGGTGCTCAAGCGCTGAGGATGTCATTAGACGAAAGCGCTTGAGCACCATTTTGTGTTTCCTTTCCTTCGTGGTTTTATTCATCATATATATATATATATATATATATATATATATATATATATATATATATATGATGAATAAAACCACGAAGGAAAGGAAACAAAATGGTGCTCAAGCGCTTTCGTCTAATGACATCCTCAGCGCTTGAGCACCATTTTGTGTTTCCTTTCCTTCGTGGTTTTATTCATCATAAATATTTTTTCACGTGTTACTTTCGTGAAATAATTTTCATATATATATATATATATATATATATATATATCATATCTCAAGCAATGACACACTCGTCAGGTTAATTTAAATTGTATATATCCTCGCGCGCAACAGATATATTGAGAATAATTTCAGAGCAAAGTGGAAGTAACCCGTAATTATACAGGGTGCGGCATAAGTCGCTTTATCGCGAATAATGAAAATCACCTTGTGAAGAATAATATATCGAGAAAAATTATTTTTATATGAGTATTTGGCTGCACTGATTCGGCACAGTAATATGGCAACACTAATATGGCAACTATGGCAACAAGATGGTGCTCCACCATATTTCGATCATTTTTGAGAATGGATAGGACGTCGTAGGATAGTCAAAGATAGAGTCTACGGTCAGCAACCTCGGGGCTTCGATCACTGAAGACTTGATACGTCAAGACTTCGAGACGTTGAATAATAACAAAGAACTGTGCCGCGCTATTTGTTGGTCAATGGTTCAAAGATGCAACGTGTGTATTGAACATGATAGATGACTCTTTGAACAATTTCTCTAATAAATAATAAATATTACTCTTCACAAAGTGAGTTCATTATTTTCGGTATAGCGACTTACGCCGCACCCTGTATATATAAGGAATCTAAAACGCTTTTCGGGTTATCTGTCAAAGATCTTGTTTAACCCTTTAACGCCGACCGCTGCCTTATGGCAACATGAGCTTGACAATCGATTTTGAGCCTTCCGATCTGAATATTAGAGTTATTTTGGTTTGAACAGGAAACAATTTTTTTAAACTTAAAATGTCATAATTCAGGCATGGAAGAGGTAATATAAATCTTTGTGAAACCTCAACAGGGACGTAATTTATTCTAAATAATAATAATAATAATAATATAATAATAATATAATAATAATTACTTCATTTAATTTAATTCTTTATTTATACGCATGCGTATATTCATTATTACGTTAAATTTAGTGTACAAAATTGCAAACAGCTTTAGGCAAGCTATCATTCATTACAAGCTGAACTATTTAGATATAAATATAAACGTTTTGTATGAAGTCTTAAAGGGAACGTACGGACTATTATTACATACTGTAATATTTTTTATGTAAAATAAAAACTGTTAAAAAGTTAACATAAAAATTATAAAATTCTGATGTAAAAATGTAAAGACTAAATGGCAATTTAAACAGCGCATTTCAGTTTTTAACTTTGGCAAAGGGGTTTCATTGAAAAAGAACAGTTATTAACAATAATTATCATTAGCATTTTTTTCTCGTCAGATATTTTGGAAAGAAACGTCATTAATTACATATATTTTTGCGCCTCAGGCTATAGCACATTCAGTAACTTTGGAATTTGCTAAGTTTTAATAATAATAATAATAATAATTGGGTTTTTAACCTCCTTCGTAACGGCAAAAGTCATGTGATTGAGGGGATCACAGCTTTACGTGGAATCCCAACCATCTAAAGGTGACTAACAACATCACCTAAACTCGGCAAACGATCACTGATCGAACTACTGAGCAAATCCAATGTCACTTAACTTTGGTGATGTTATGAAAGTAGTGAAACCATTTAGCCGTGACGTAGCCCAATAAAGTAATAAGCATTTCCCAGTAAGGATTTACGTAAGGGTTCCCAAATTCCAAACTTCACTTCTATATACGTATCTTCCTCCGTTCAACTGTGGGAAACCGGATCTACGGGACCATAATATCGACATTCTACAAAACTGAGTTAATCTAATCTAACCTAACCTAACTTAATCTAACCCACAATAAATTTGTCGACAAAATGTCAAGTCGATTAGATGTCGTAATCCGGGGAAAACGCCATCTTGTATCGTTTGTTTGCTGTAATCGCGTCGAGATTTATTTTAATTTCTTCAGTCCCACTTTCTTCGAAAGGAAAAAGGGATTATAACACCTAGTTACACTTGCAATTTTTTATCGCGACACATCTTACTACCGACAACTTTAGTAATATAATTTAACATAGCTTAACATAACCTAACTTAACCTAAATTATTACTTTTTTGTATGCATGAAGCAGGAGCCAAGCACGAGCCCTCGCAAAAATTAATATAACCTAAGAAATTTTCGCATATATGTGTGTGTGTGTGTGTGTGTGTGTGTGTGTGTGTGGTATATTCCATTTTTTTCACTTGTGAATTCAAAATAACCCGCTTAAATGAAAATTTCATTAAAAATAGCCTAGTGGCAACCAATCCAAGTGGTTGAATTCAACCATGCAACAACTACATCACCCATTTAAGTTAATAAAAAATAAATACGGGGGTTATTGGTTGACAAACAGTTAACTATAAATTTGGCTGTTGTAATTAAGGTTACTTAAGGTTACTTTAGGCGAGTTTGAACGACGGTTCAGGGTTAATATGTTTTAAATGACATGGGCTGGACCTGTAAATAAAAATAACTTTTTATGAGGTAGTTTTAGTCGCTTTATTCAAATTTGTCACTCATTTTTTGTGCAAATGCATATTAATGGTGAAAATTATGATACTAGTAATATATATATATAAATACACTCATATTTGGTCCGACGAGTATAATTTTGGGCTCTTTTTTCGCTACTCTGCGATTTAATTAGTTTGTTAGTTTCTGTTCTGGCTATTTTTTTTCTAATTGGATTCAGTTTGGTGGTGTTTGTGATAGAATTATGACGTGCCGTTCGTGTGGTTTCGACTTTGAGAACTTGATTCGTCATGTGCCCTAGATGAAGACAAAGCATTGGATGTTTTTTCAATTACGGCGTTATTCTCTCATCCTTAACTTGTCCGAAATGTGACGGTGAGTGCCTAATACGAAAAGATCAGAAGATATTTAGGTGAAATAACCAATATTAACCTGTTAGGTTAATTATGCCAGGTTAGGTTAATTGAATGCCCGGTTAGGTCAACTGAATGCCTGGTTAGTTTAATTGAATGCACGGTTAGGTCAACTGTACGCCTTTGATGATTGGTTAGGTTAAGTCGTAATATTTTCGTTAGTTTAAACGAAAATGACAAGAGCAAACTTTTCTGGTTAATTTTGAGGTGTTTTGCACGTTTCCTGTGGTAATGCGTCGTTTACGAGATCTCGTAACATGAACATGTTAGGTAATGCCTTATTGTATAAAATGTAGTCAAAAATACATTTTTCAAGTGTATTTTGGTGTGCTTTGTTCGAATATGACTTTCATTTCTTGTGCAAATGAACAGAAATACAGTTGTCATTGCATGGCCCAAACACGTATTTCTGTTCAATTGCACAAGAAATGAAGGTTATATTTGAACAGAGCACACCAAAATACACTAGAAAAATGTATTTTTATTTCAACTTCAGGCCATGTCATTTATGACATAATTACCCGGTTCAGGATCGACCTGCGGTCGACCCCTCGGCAGCATCCCGCCTCATTTGTGGGATTTGGTGAAGGAGGGAATTGCTATCTGATCTCCTCCTGCCCTCGTACCCAGCCATGTATGGCTGTCAGGGACTTTGCACAGGAATCTGTCCAGCTGGTTCTTGAAGTTATTCAGGTCGATGTGCTGGAGATCCCTCACTTCTTTTGGTAGGACATTGAAAAGCTTTGGGCCTCGTATTCTGAGGGCATTTTCCATCCTCGTTTTCATGGCTCCCTGTCCCACAGCAGCTGGGACTGTACAAAATCTGCCTCTTCTCTCATTCCAGTTTGTTTCTATTTTATTTCTAAGGTTAGGGACAGAGCCCGCAAGTATTTTCCATATGTATATTATTGTGTACTGCTCGCACCTTCTTCGAGAGAGTAGAGTTCCAGGGATTGTAGTCGAGGCCAGTAGTCTTCACCTTCCGTTTCCTCTATCTTAGACGTAAAAGTCCTTTGTATAGCTTCAATGTTCGCAATGTCTCGTTTTCTGTATGGGCCTGTGAGTACTGAGCAATACTCAATTATTGGTAGGACTAGACTCTTCCATAATTTGAGCATGATGTTTGCTTTTCTGCTGCAGAAGCTCCGCCAGATGCTTCCCATTATTTTTCTAGCCATTGTAATTTTGATGTTATAGTGCTCTCTGAATTCTGCATCCGACGACATTATTACTCCAAGATCCCTGACTTGTGGATTTGGTGTTACCTGTTTGGCTTACATAGTTTTGTACCCGTTTTTTGTAGCTCCTCGTTTTTACCATATTTTAGAAGTTGGAATATTTCTTCGTTGAACTTCATATTATTGTCTTATGCCCACTGGAATAATGTTTCAATGTCATTTTGTAATTTTCTTATGTCACCTTCGTTCAATATTTCCTTACATATCTTCGTGTCATCTGCGAAGCATGATACAATACTGTCCTTAATATCTGCATCAATATCTGCAATCATTATTAAGAATAGCAAGGTTGTCATAATAATAATATAATAATAATAATAACAATAATAATTAATATATGTATTGTATTATACTTTTTCAATTATAATGTTATATTATAATGTTTCAGACCAGCAAAGTCCCTTGGGTCCATATGGCTAGTCTACCTAACCGTGTTTGTAATTGTGTACTGCGCTTGTCCATATTATATATATATATATATATATATATATATATATATATATATATATATAATTATATATATATATACAGTATATATAAGTATTATAATACATATATTATATTTTTTTTTTACTAAATACGATTGTCTAGTGGCTTACGTGTAGAACGTTTTCAATTTTATATATATATATATAATATATATATATTATATATATATATATATATTATATAATATATATATATTATATAATTTTATATATATATATATATATATTAGGAACATTCAATTAATTTTATTCTGAATTAAATATTGATGCAGTAACATTAGAATTATTTGGGTTTGACTTTTTTTTAAGTTTCTTGAAAAAAAGTAAGTTGGTGAAGGAGAGAGTTCTACTTATTGTCTTCTCTCTGTTGTCCCTCTCTGATGTTCCTCTCTGATGTCCTCATTTTTCTTCCCTAAATTTCGTCAAGCTACATGGGTTTTTTTCGGATCACTTTAACATATTGCTTCCCAGTGTATATCACTTTAACATATTGCTTCCCAGTGTTAATCACTAACATATTGCTTCCCAATGTTTAGGATAAGGAGTACGATAAAAAATGTTCGCTTTAATAAAGTAAAGGCATAAAAAGTAAATCATAACATGTTAAAATATTAGATTGAAAGTAAATTTTTAGAATTGTTGCGCTATATGGTCTCACAAAGTAAAAAATGGATTTCGGAAGACTCGGTCACGCAACATCATTTGCCACAAGTACGAGGTGAGTAGCTCCTTTTTGCATCCTTTCATTTTCTTTATATATTTAATGTAGGTTAACTGACTGCCCGGTTACGTCAACTGAATGCCCGGTTAGGTCAACTGTACGCCCTTGACGATTAGTTAGGTTAAGTTCTGATATTTTCGTTAAAACTAACGAAAATATCACGACTTAACCTAACCAATCATCAAGGGCATACAGTTGACCTAACAGGGCATTCAGTTGGTCTAACCGGGCATTCAGTTAACCTACATTAAATATATAAAGAATGCCCGGTTAGGGCATTTATAGCTTTGTTTACGGTCGGTAGGTTATCTCCTAGATTACCAACCTCTTTCTAACCAACCAACCTTTCTCTTTTTAACATATTGCTTCCCAGGAGGGATGACTTTAACATATTGCTTCCCGAATGCTTTGGGAAGCAATATGTTAAAGTGATCCGTTTTTTCTTATAGGTACATTGGATAAAGGGCTTTACATAGGTTGGGGGATGTAAACGAATATTCTATTTGGACCTTTTCCAGTTTGTGTACCGTTTTTCATATAATTTATTTTTGAGAATAGTTTGTTAAAACTAACGAAAATATCACGACTTAACCTAACCAATTATCAAGGGCGTACAGTTGATCTATTATTAATTATAACATTGTTTGTTTCTGAAATAGTATTTACTATTTAGTATTTACTAATAGATCAACTGTACGCTCTTGATAATTGGTTAGGTTAAGTCGTGATATTTTCGTTAGTTTTAACAAAAATATTCTCAAAAATAAATTATATGAAAAACGGTACACAAACTGGAAAAGGTCCTTCTATTTTTATAAACAATCATTTGGGAAAAATCCAAGATTATACAGGGTGTTCCGAAAAGAAACGCAACCCGAAACAGGAAAAAAAAAAGGGTTAGGTTACAATGATATACACATTCTCCAATGGGTTGCGTTTCTTTTATGAACACCCTGTATAACTAAGTTTTATCAGTATATACTATAACGACCCCAACCCTTTATAAAAAAAATATATAAACAAATGTTTAGTTCCTCATTTTTAAAACAATTTAAGAAATTTCGCTAAATTAACGAGACTTTGGTACCAAATATTTATGATGAAAATTAACATTAACATTTAAGCCAAACTACACGTAAATTTATTAAATAAGAAACAGTATGACAAAATGAATACAAGGAATCAGTCCATTAATTTAAGTAATTAAATAGGAAAGACAATAATTAGTGAGGGAAATAAATTCACCGAAGAATATGTAAATAAACGGTAGTATAATAATAGTTTAAAGTGAAATGAAACAAGCGGATAAGGAAATGATGGAAATGTAATCAAAGTTATTCGTATTTATAACATTTTCAAAAGTGAAAACAATTCAAAGATATAAAAACCAAAGTTGTTTCCTAGAAACTAAGTATAATTACAGTAAATTTAGTAATAATTCCTTAAAGTAATTAAAACTAATCTAAGCTCGTATATGTAATAAAAATGTAAGTAATACGTAGAAATATCTAAAAAAGAGAAAAAATACACAGAAGAAATAAGTATGTAAAAAAACATTAAAAAATTTAAATCTAAAATACATAATACAGAGAGAGAGAGAGAGAGAGAGAGAGAGAGAGAGAGAGAGAGAGAGAGAGAGCACTACCGTATTTTTGTTCCTTGTTCCTTATTTCTGTATTCCTTGTTCCATATTTCTGTATTCCTTGTTCCTTATTTCTGTATTTGTATTCCTTGTTCCATATTTCTGTATTCCTTGTTCCTTATTTCTGTATTCCTTGTTCCTTGTTTCTGTATTCTTTGTTCCTTGTTTCTGTATTCCTTGTTCCTTGTTTCTGTATTCCTTGTTCCATATTTCTGTATTCCTTGTTCCATATTTCTGTATTCCTTGTTCCATATTTCTGTATTCCTTGTTCCTTATTTCTGTATTCCTTGTTCCTTAATCTTGTTCCTTCCGATTATTTGAACATTATATTCTTGTACCTCTGTACACTGCATTTCCGAATTCACATCCTCATCATCCTGTTATGATCCAGGAGTTATATTTTTATAACCTTCATTTTGATTATTTAATTCAAAATCATAATTCCAGTCATATCTTTCAGTATCATAATCACTGTATGTATAACCATAAAATCTTTCATTCCTGTATCTGTATCTGTATCTAGGATTACCGTAGTTATTAACATACAATTTTACTTTCTTTTATCTTTTATATTCAACATTCTCTCTCTCCTCAATTTACTCCTACCTCCTTAAAGTCATATAAGATATTGCGACCTTCCTCTATTCTAGATATATTATATAAATATTTTGCGTCCTCTAATCTAGATTTATTGTATAAATATTCTGCGTCCTCTAATCTAGATTTATTGTGTAAATATTCTGCCTCCTCTAATCTGCCTCCTCTAATCTACTATAGATTTATTGTATGAATATTCTGCGTTTTTGCATCCTCTAATCTAAATACGCCTCGGTGGTGTAGTGGTTAGCGTCGCTGACTACGAATCCATCGGCCCCGGGATCGAGACCCGGTGACAGCAGCCGGCGCACAGCAAAACCCAGCTGTTCATCCTTCCAAACAATAAAGAAAGTGGTTGGTAGATAAATGGGTACTCTGGGTGGCCTAGACGCTGGGCTGCTGGTGGGGCGTAGTTCGAATTCCACGTTAAGTTGTAGGTCTAAGGTGGAGAGAAAAGCTTGACCTTCGTCATAATGAACAATTCGAGCGGAAGCAAACCAAACCAAAGGTAAAGGTAGATTTATTGTATAAATATTCTGCGTTTCTGCGTCCTCTAATCTAGATTTATTGTGTAAATATTATGCCTCCTCTAATCTAGATTTATTGTGTAAATATTCTGCGTCCTCTAATCTAGATTTATTGTATAAATATTCTGCGTTTTTGCGTCCTCTAATCTAGATTTATTGTGTAAATATTCTGCGTCCTCTAATCTAGATTTATTGTATAAATATTCGGCATACTCAGACATTCATTACTATGTGATCGAAAGAATTACATACGCAACCTGTTTTAAATATAACCAAAAATATTATTCTCATGCAGAATGCTGAACAACTGGAAGACATCCGTGAGTCATTCATAGGTAAACAATTTATTTTCTAAAATTAATCAACAAAATTGGGGGAAAATAAATTTAAATTTCAAAATTAAATGAATTTAAAACACGTGATAAAAAATTCACGAAAATTAATGACTAATTTTAAGGACTTATTAATAGTATAAATTTATTCTTTATATTTTATAATAAATTTTGGATTTAATGTTAATTATTTATTATTATTTGAGACTTTACTTTGGCAAATTTATTGTGAAAAAAAATGTGCAGGCCTGGAGACGCGTCAGAAATCGATTCGTTCTGCGCATTACCGCTTACGGTGTGTTTGTAACTGGTCTGGAGCAGTTGAGGATCTGTTGAGTGATCGCGATGCTGACCAAGAAGACACTGCTGGTCCCAGGTAGTCCCAGATTTAGAGGAAGACTGAACGTCTTTTTTTATAGAATGAAAGAGCTGAGTTTCTTCAGTCGATGACGAAAGGTTCGAAATTCTTCATGCAATGACGGAAAGTTATCTGTCTTCATATTCTTCATAGGATGAATCCGATGAGTCCCACTCGGACACGATGGATCGACAGTGGGTGGAATGAAACAGGCAAAGGAGCACTCTGGCGCCACTATCTTATTTTTAAAAATAAGTATTATGATGCCATTATAATATTATTGGTGTTTTATTAATACAATGTTTGATTTACATACACCTCTGCTTCGTTAAGTCGTAATAATATTAAGGTCGC